>JAOXJP010004974.1:0-18142 GCA_025762735.1 Platanus orientalis | reverse complement strand
AGGTGGGTCAGATTCTTGTTTTCTATTTTGATTCAAAGATATGCATTGTTTAGAAATTATTAAACATTGTTAGTTTTATTCTGCTTTGATATCTATTAGTATCTGTATCTATTTTGATAAAAATACATGTTTATCTATGACATGAAACCCCTTTGCCATCAAAGAGACAATTTTGATGGAGCCCCTCATCAGGTTTAAATAGATGGGATCAGGTACCCTCTTTGTCAACTCACATTAATTGACGATGTTTGTTTGATGCTTGCCATTAGGCCTGAGATAGTGGTATCCTACCATTATATTGTAAATGGGTTTGTTATATTCTATTACCTGTTATCTAGCTCACAGCACGTGTAGAAGATTTTTGGTATATAATTCAATTATCTGTTATCTAGCTCACAACACATGTGGGGGATTCAAATATTTGTTTCAGCAGGTCTCATATATGTATATATGTTTCAATGATTAGTTTTATTCAGTTCAGTTTCAGATATTTGTTCAGTTCAATATTTATAGGTTAGTTTAAAGTTTCAATTTTATAGAGATGACTTGTTATTATTTGGGTTTATGTTAGATTATGGGATTTTATTTACAGAGTATGGTTTGTGGATTTTAAATTTAATGGAATGGTTATGGTTTGATTATGCGACTCCGCTACATATGTATGAAAGGAAATATATGGAAAAAAATTATAAGCAATTTAAATGACATTTATGTCACATGCCAAAATTCATAGTCATACAAGTATGGGTTTTGGGGTGTGACATTGCAACACTTCCATGATGTCTCTAGGGAGAGAGAGTAGACTTAGGGGAGTTGTATTGTTCTTCTTATGTTTTAAGGTGTTGGGGTTGAACTTTCCCTGACCTTAGGGACAGCCGGCTTAAAACTAAACATAGGGGGATGAGGAGCAGCCTCAAGAGGGTACGTAGAGTAATGATTGATGTTTAGAGGAGGGATAACAACTGGCTTGAATTATGCCCATTTCTTGTTGGCTTCTGATGGTACTGACATGAAGACTAGAGTCTGTATCTCTACAGGCAGGGTAATGCATGTCCTCATGGATGAGGTTGGTAATTTAGAAGTAGAGGCAGAGTGTTGGGGGGCTTGTGACTGGCCCTCTTCTTCTTTCTGCCCCATTTGAATTATTGCTTCAGTAATGGCTTAAACCCTAGGCCAACCTTGCATGGGACTTTGATAGCTTTGATGGGATCTTTCCTTCCCTGAGAGAAATTTCCTACTTATATTAACCAAAAGGGGTGAGGATTATCCAAAATTAGATAAGAAGATAAAAACTGGCCTAACTTATCTAAAAAAAATAGGGTTTATAAAACTGGTAAATGGACATGAATTCTTGGTTCTTTTTAATCAAGTATGCAGGCACACATTCAAAATTCGGCAAACAAATACTAAAGCTAAACCTCTAAGATATTGACTGTAACTTAAACAACTCTAACATGAAAATGACTACATATGCATGTTTTTTTAGATTCTAAAAGGCAAGTGTACCAGTTTAAACACCTCCCCGAAAAAGATCAGATCATGGGATGATGACTGGTTTGGGTAACTCGGTCTGGTTACGCTGATGTAGTAGTCACTTCTCAGATGTTGTCCCCATCCTATGTGGTGATCTAATGTCAATCCATTGGTGAGTAATGACCTAGACAGTATAAATGAGAGTGATGTATTGGTGCAATGTCATGTCCTCGGACTCATTTTATGCAGAAAAGTAAATCATACATGTATTCACACAAGTTGTTCGAAGGGAATTTTGATCCTACTAACTAATTCAAGTTATCCTAAATCTGAAGTGAGCATGTTTTCTAGCTAAGCATGGCAATTTTAAATAAGTGTTAAAGGTGGAGTGTTATCCTAACTAATTAACGGAGCGACCTAAATCTAATCCAAAACATGTAGACATGATGAACGCAATGTAGGCATGTGAGCAATGTCTATAAATAACTTTAAAGACAAGTACTTAATCAATGAAGAACATATGTTCAAAAATAATTTAGAAACATGTACATGTAGACATCAAACAAGTCCCCAACAGAGTCACCATCTTGTGGACATTGGGGTTCGGGGGCGGTGGTACCCTACAGGTTCCGAGCCACGTTGGGGTCTGTGGGCACACACGGGTGCAAAAGTTGCTAACCTTGGGGTTAGGTTTTGTTGGGAGTTGCCACCAACTTGGGATTAACCAATGGAGTTGGACATCGATTCTCCCCTTCAAAGGAAGGGGAAAAGCCTAAACCCATAGTCTAGGGGTTTAACTCCTAAAACTGGTCTAAGTTCCTGAGATAAATGGTAAGTTGTTTAGTTGCATTTGAGGAAGGTGTTAGGCACCCTAAATACCCACATTTTATAGTGGTTTCTCTCATTCATACATGTTCTAAGTTAAGTTGAAGTCCATGCTCGTGAAACAGGGGAGATGTTGGTTTTTACAATTTTTCTCAAGCTTAACGCCTGAATTTACCTCTAACTCCTAAATTTTAAACGGCTTAATTTAATTCAAGGAAAATTTAGGCATTGGCTTCTGAAAAATTCAGAAACCTGCCTTTTAGTATAAGTCATGAATCAACAGGATGAACCCCTCAGGTTTATGACTTTTAGAGGGGTGATGGACCCCTCCAAAGTGTTTGAACAATTGCTTCAAGGTTGGGATTAACCCTGATGCAAAAAATGGGAAAATATAGAAATGTGTATTTTGTTTGTGTTTCAGGCTTAATGTCTGAATTTTATCTTAATACCTAAATTTAATTCAGGGTGAAATTCAGGCATTGAAAGCTGATCAGGTTAGCATTTTAACCTAATTGTTTTGGTATTTCTATAGGTCCCAGGGCTATGAGGCCCTGTAGAAGTGGTAGAGGAAGTTCTTTAAGGTAAGACTATATAACCCTAGGGATTGAGACCTTCATAGGGGTAGAGATATACCCCCTAGAATAGGGCAACGTGATCATTTTGTATAGGCCTAATGCCTAAATTTTTAGCCCCTAAATATAAATTTAGGGTGAAATTCAGGCATTAAGTGTTGACTGGATCAGCAACTTAACCTAATTTCTTTAAGGGTTTATGTGGGTTCCAGAGAGGTGGGACCATTCCGAAAGGGTATAGGGTGTTCCCTGGGGTTAGAATGCACAACCCTAGGGGTTGAGGCCTTCACAGGGGCAGAGATATGCCCCTAGAATAGGGCAATATGGTCATCTTACACAGGCCTATCACTTGACTTTTTGGCTAACACCTGAATTTTAATTCAGGGAAAATTCAGGTGTTGGGTGCTGGAAACCAGCAACCAACCTTAGGTTTTGGGCCCCTATATATGGATCCCAGAGGGGTGGGTTCCTCCCTTGTCCATGGCCTACACCTTGGGCCTTAAATAGAACATAAATATTTTAAAAATATGATTTTTAGCACAGGCATAACGCCTGAATTTTCCCTCTCAATGCCTGAAATAAATTCAAACATTGGGAGAGAAATCAAGTCTTACAGAGGTGCTTGAACACAGGGTTTGATCTCAAAGGGTCATGCTAGCCTGTAAAAAAGATTGGGAAAAATCAGAGCTCCCAAGGGTGGGTCTAAAATCTCAACGCTTGAATTTTTCCTTAACGCTTGTTTGTTCAATGCCTGAATTGTATTCACATAAAATTCAGGTGTTAGTTACTGAGAGCAAATCCAACATTAGGGTTTCTCAGATTTTGGACCCCTTAGGTTTGAAATTTTCTAAAATTAATATGAGAGGGAGATATATGCAAGGGGAATAACATATAAAAAAATTGGCTCATGATCACATCTACAAAATTTAATAAAAAATCCACAATATATTCAACAAGTTAGGTCACAAAAGAACAGATTTTTTTGATCTATTTGGGGGACCATCGCGAGGTCTAAACATGCTTCAAAATTTTCCAAATTTTTACCATAGGTTGGTCTCCCTCTTGGAGACCTACCATTAAAATTTAAGCTCATTCTAAGCTATTCAAAAATTATAAAAAATCAAAGAGCTGACATAGGTAAGAAATAGAGACCAATGGAGACAATTTTGTCTCCACTGTGTAAGCTGAATTGAAGAAGCCTTATGGCATCAAATCGAGCAACATAACAAAGTCTAAATAGTGCTAAATAAACTATAGAATTGAGCTTAGGCAAGATTAGAACCTTACCTAGTATTGGCAAAAGATTAGGGTTAAGGCTTGAGCTTTAGTTCTTCTCTTTCCTTTCTTCCTCTTCTTTTTTTGTTCAAGGGACCAGCCCTAGTGTGCACAAATTTGGGGCTATTTATAGCCTCAAATTAGTTAAGCCAAGAGTTGGAATTGGTCCATGGGATCAAAGGGATCAAGGGTTAGGATTAGTTAGGTTTAGTTCACATGGATAGGTGACATGGACCAATAGGGATCAAGCTTAAGGCCATGTGGGCAATTGATTTAATCTGATTGGTTGCTGAAAGAAAGGGGGGATTCATTTGTGTTTTAATTCAGCAAAGGTAGGGATTCATTTGGTTTAGTTCACATGGATTAGTGACATGGACCAATAGGGAACAAGCTTAGGGCCATGTTACCAATCCAAGGGGGTTTGAATTGTTTAGGGGAATCAAAGGGTGGGATCAATTTGGTTTTGTTCAGCCAAGGGGGGAGATTTATTTGGTTTAGTTCACATGGATTGATGACATGGACCAATAGGGATCAAGCTTAGGGTCATGTTGGCAATCCAAGGGGGTTTGATTGGTCAAGGGAAATCAAGGGAGGGGATTGGTTTTGTTTTGTTTAGCAAAGGGGTTGGATTGATTTTGTTTAGTTCACATAGATAGGTGACATGGGCCAATAGGGATCAAGCTTAGGGACATGTTGGCAAATCAATGGGCTTTGATTGGTTAAGGGAAATCAACGGAAGGGGCTAAATGGTAGGGTGGATCAAGATCTCCATAAATATTTAAAATTCATGTGATTGATTTAATGGGGGACTACATAGGGTGGATAAGGGGATCCTAATCAAAGGGTAAGGGGTTAAAGCATTTAAGTGTGAATGCATTAATGGACATTAATGAACTAAAATCATGAGGGTGAGCTCATTAATGCCTTAATGCATTAATTTCTAAAAAAAATTGACTCCCTTACTAGCCTTCATGCTTTTTGGGCTTCCATGCTCAGAAAGCTACAAACTCAGTGTCCATTTTTAAAGTCCCAGATGTTCTGGTTATAGTGGATCAGTCATAACCAAATTACAATAAGGGTAGGGGTGAAATCAGGGGTTTAATGGCCTCAAATGATCTCTGATAAATATTAAGGGGGAAAATGGTCAAATTGATTACTGGGATCTTTAAAGGAAAGGTGGCCCTCAGCTTTTGTGAGTCATAGGCTCTTCTTGCTCTAAATTCCGATATTCAAGTAGGAAATTGGGCTGAAAACCCCTTTTTGGGTAGCCGAAGAGACCCTAACTAGAATTTTTAGTGTGTGGGTCATAATTTGTCGTGGTAAATATGGTTTGGGGTTTATCAAAGCTTATAGATTTTGAAGCCTACAAGAGCTAACAGTTTGTCCAACGGATTCCTAGGTAGTTATCAAGGATTTTTTGAAGTAGGATCGTTAGACGATAAATTGTTCATGTAAATCATTGGAGAATGACAATGTTGGGCTAGCATGGGCCTTTTGTTGTTCTGATTCGTGAAACAGCCTTTCGAAGGCAAGTCAAAAATTGAAAAAATGGGCCTGACCTAGCTGAATTCTGAGTCTAGGAGAGTTCTTGGGGGCTTTCTAAGTGTCAAATGTAAACGAATTGAGTATCATCCTGGACTAGACAAAATGTAGTGGATAGGCTTGCAGAAATTGCTAAGGCAGTTGAGGGGGATGTGCTTTTGAAGGTCTCAGAGTTATCGAGGGGGACTGAATTTTGGAGTTCTGATGCATTCTCGTGGTTCAGTTGAGTACACAACATTTTTCCTGAATGTGTAGCTCATTTTGGAGTAATTGGGAGAAACTGAGTGGATTGATTCTTCCAATGCTCTTTTCCATTAGAGGGTTTTGCGAGGGCCTTGTGAACTGGTGAGATGGACACTAACTTATTAGGATTTGGTGGTCTAGAGAACATTCTGGAGCAAAATATAGCAAATGGGGCCAAACTGATTTTCAACTCTTTAGGAAAGATTTGAGATTTCACAGAGGTTCGAGACCTTGGATGCTTCTGTTTGGTGAAATGATTGATTGAAGGTAACTCTGAGACTGAAAGATGACCATTGACCTTTCTGAATTCTAACAGTAGATGAATCTTTAAGAGCTTTTTGAGCGTCGTTTTTCGATTAGGGGTTTTCCAAGGTTGAGAAATTGGTTGTTGCCAATTCCTAAAAAGTTTGGCCCTGAGATAAGTTCCTCAAAGGTGGTGGAGATTGGAGTGTGCAGGACCTGACTTTACACAAATCAGGTGATGGGAGAAGCTCCATGGATCATTTGAGGGTTCAGGGGTTTGAAGGCCAAAGGGGAAAATTATAATTTTCCTATTTATGTTGCTAAAAGGGGTAAAAATGATAACTCTTTGCCTGTGATGCTTTGCCATGGGAAGACTTATGGAGGCTGAAGAATTTGTAGACAATGTGTGAAGATCAAATTTTGGTTGTTTGAAGGCCAAAGGGCAAAATGGTAATCTTTCCCCTTATGATGCTTCTCTGCGGGAAGGCTTACAAAGCCTGGAGAAATTAAAGGTGATGTATTTTGTGGTATTGAATGTGGACCCTCATAGTCATGTTGATGCTTCTTGGGGAATAAGGGTCTTAATAGAAATGGTGTAATTGGGTTGATTCCCTACACACGGTATGATATAGATGATGCTTTTTGCGACTGAAATATCCAAGAAAGATTTCACAAGAGATGCCTAACCTCCCAGGGTCCAATTTGCTCTCCCTAAACCAAGGTGCTTAAAGTTTTGATGTCTAAATGTTGCTTCACTGCTCTTCATTCCATTAGATGACCCAAGTAAAAATTTGGGTGCTAACAAGTGCTATAATTAAAAATTGCTAGTGAAATTATAATTTGTCTATAAGACATTATGATAAGGCAGTCTATGACTTACGGAGTAAAAATTGTAAGGGAAATTATAATTTATCTACAAGACACTGTGATAAGGCAACTTATGTCTAGTGGAGTAATTACTCTAAGGTTTTAAGGTTAAAGATAAAAATGGTCAAATACTCTAACCAATCCATTAATGAAAAGTGGTGAGAGATACATTGAAAGGGATGAGACTGCTAGCCCAATCATGAATTGATACGATGGAAACCTAACCTATGTGATTAGAGATCCCATGAAGTAGGTTCAAATGGGTAAGAATGAAGTTGTAGGACAACTCATGAACATTGTCAAAAGAACCTAATCTCTTAATCCCTTCCTATGGTGTAGCCAACACATAAATTGCAACATTTATAAGGGTTGAGTTGTTAAACTCTTAATGAATCCATAACCTATGGGCAGTGTGGTTAGTTGTAGTTCGTGCCTAATGGATTCACCTATATGAGTGTGGAAGTGGAGCTGCTTCTTATGAAAACTTGGGCTAAGTTCTCTATAGTGTTCATGAAAGTCAAGAATAATGCAAGGTCGAAATGTGTCAAATCGATAGAATGACAATACTTGTGATAATTGGATGTAGGTTGTAGATTTTACAAATTTACACAAATGGAAAATGGTTCAAAATAGCTTGTTCTACCACATTTCAGTAAATCCTATTATGTATGTGTAATGCCCCCGAACCTGTACACAGATATGGGATCTGTAAGTGCCCTGGATTTAGATCATTACATTACAATCCTTTCAATAACCAATATTCCACAGTCCGATAGCCAATAGTCCATTAAATATCCCTTCACACGTGAGCATAGTGTTTATTTACCTACACTGCCATATACACAAACCTAATCTTCCATATTCTGAATTCAAAGATAGCGGAAGTGATACAATATCCAATAAACCATAAAGGTTCAATAAGTCGCAACGGAAGTATCCAAAAGCATGTTCATACCAATAGTGGGGCAACAAAAAAATACATTATTTGCTCCAAAATATCTCAACGTAAAGTAGTAATCAACTAGTTACATAAGTGGGGTGCCCTTTCACCCGAACCATAAACAAGAGGGAAGAACAATAAGTTTCTCAAATGTATACATGCAAAGGACCAATGGAGTATCCATAGCTCAGATTACTAATAGTGGTACGGAGTCCTCAAATTAAAGCTCTGTGAGTGTAACCTATGGTGAATGTCAGTCTGAAAAACATAACGGCTGGGTTAGTCCCAACCTATAAGCAATCATATTGATTACAAACAATATGAGGCAAGAAGCAAAAGTCTAGGTACTAACATGTCCGAAAGTCAATATGCAACTAAATAAAGAGTGATGACAAATAATATCATGTTAGTATGAAACGAAATGATAAACAGATATCCAACTGAGTCAAAGGTCCAATATGAAGTTCTAAATTCAAATAAGGAATGTTGATTCCAATATTCAGAGTGTAATGCAAAATACAATACGAAGATCGATGTCCAAAAAAAATAATTCAATATGAAAGCCCATTTCAATGATTCAAAAGATCCAATAGTCCAATGAATTGTGTCTGTATGCTCTGGTCTAAACCCCACAGGCATAATCCAAATCTCTTACTAATCCTCAAGAGCTATGTCAAATCCCTCGATATAAAACCCTAAGTGTAGGGTCCAAATTTCTTGATAATCTCCAAAAGCAGGGCCAAATCCTGTGAAACCAGGGAGCATGGTCCAAAACACTTTCCCACACTTAGCCTTGTGAGTGGACCCAAAGAGTCAATGATCATATTTAGCCTTGTGATGAGGCCCAAATGAATCAATGGTTTGAAATTCAATAAGGTTAACATCAAAAAGTCTAGAATATTCACTTGGTTTCAATGATCGGATCAACAGTAATAATGTAAAAAATATATATGGTTACCATGATTCAAAGGGGTCACACTTGTCACTTAGATTTAATCACTTCAATGATAATTCACTATTCTAAAAACATGAGTTCACATGAATTCGATATTAGTACATGATTCGATAAATCACAAAGCCAGATTCACAATAATTCATTGAAATTTCACATAGAATCAATTATTCGAAACATACAATGAGGTTTAATGATTTATATTATTCATATGATACATGGTAAATCATAGAATTCAATGAAGTAAATGAGTTCAATAAGATTTCATAGGATTTTCAAAGATTTGATAGTTTTCCAATGGTTATATGTGTATAGAATAAAATCAAGCATCACATATAGAGTTCCAAACAAGGGTAAAGTGAGATTGCCTACTAAATTAATCATCAAGTTAGATCATGAAGGTTTCATAATTTCACACAGATTTTCAAAAGATTCATATAAGAACAATTGAAATTTACATGATCTAAAGATTCAATGAAGGAAATCAATCCATACAATGATTAAAAACAATAATTACTCACCAAATAGGCTTAGATTCAAAGATTACATATAGTTCAATGGCTTAATACAGAGATTTACAGAATTCATAAGGGGTCCAAAGATAAAATCATCAGATTAATCATAATGAGGATAATTACTTACATATAAGATTCTCTTTAGCAAAAAATTTTGTCAAAATCCTATCTCAATCTCCAATCTCTACAAATTTTACATAAATCATATGAGAAAACTCTAAAAATCATGAATCTAGTATCAAAACTTCTAAATTCTCACTCATCAAGCATAAATCTAAGGACCTTAGCTTAGAACACTTCTCCTCTATTTATTTCTCAATTCTTCCTTTCCCCTTTCCCCTTTCTCTCTTTTTTTTTTTAAATTCTAACACTATTTGAAGTAAATTAGATCCACTTATACATCATGTACAAAAATACCCTCACAAGGGAGATTCCACTTAGCAATGGGGAGAAATCCCCCCTTTTTTTTGAATCTAGGCATTGGCGATCTCTCGCTTCGAGGGGCGAGCCCAGAGGTCCCCTTGGCAACCGCTCACATGACCCCACGACCACTCACACAGTCTCGCGAGTGCTCCGCTTACATAGGAGTCAATTTTCCATGAACTGGCATTTTCAGGTTTCCATTAGCGACCACTCGCCTCACATTGTGAGCTTGGGGTACCACACCGTGAGCTATGGGGGTGGTGCTGGTTGTGTGTATTGGGTCCTCTAGACCCCCTTCAAGGGTCTCTTGGTTTGCACATGCACAGGAACATGTATACGGGGGTTTTTAGGGTCTTTCTATGGTATTTGGATCGGATCAAAACATTATGAAAATCGATTATTGGGTTCAACCATGAAATGGATGTGCGGGGTGTTACAGTATATCCTTAATATCGATTTAAAATCCAAAAGACATCGGTATCACTGCATTCAATTATCATTGGTTCAAGTCCAAATTGAGTATTTTTCTTATTTATATTTTGAATCTTCGGGGGGATTGTTGTATTTTGAAAGATTCAAAATATGACAATCGATTGATCTAAGGTGGAAAAATGGAAACATTCTTTCCGAACCTTGAAGATTCATTCTTGGGATTTCGTGTAGAAAAGAAAAATGCGTCTATAGACATTTATTTGTGATTTTTCATAACCAAAGGATTTCTAATTGCCTATAGACATATCTTCAAAGCGGCTCTTCACAGTATATAAATTTAGAGAAAGGTTTTCGCATAGAACACATTGAAAACTCTCTTTTTATTATTTTCTCTTGTGTTTCTTTGCAACTAGTTTCACTCTTGTTCTGTAACCGAGATCAAGTGTTCTTGAGTTGTGTTTGGTCGGATTTGAATCACATTCATTGTTATTTGTTGGAGGACTTCTCAAATTGTGCGAGTTTGAGAAGTCTATGTCATTGAATCCTAGGATGGTCGTTTACTACACCCTACCACGCCAATTAGAGGGAGGTGAATACCATTTAGGACAGTGTCTTCAAACATGCCTCAACACTAAACTAATAAGTTCTTTCTAATTTTATTTTTTAGTGTTTTATTTTGATCTCTTTAATTTTTTTTGCCCTAGTTTAGTTTGGTTCTTTACAACAATTCCCTATAAGTATATTCTCTTGAGTTTGTTTTATCTTTATTTATTTTATTTGTAATTTTAATTATTATAAAATTAATTCCTACGTTTATTTAACAAACTTTCCTTTGGATCATTTTAAGGTATACAAAACATGACTGAGTCACATGAATTAATCCGTGTCAGGAGTATACTAAGTAAACAACTTGACTCATTGAATCAGGTATAGTTTAGAGTCAACAAAATGACTCGACTCCTAAAGTTTAGGAGTGGAGTCAAATCGGGAGAGTTAAAGAGTCAACTCGGACAGACAAACTATGACTTAAGTATATGTACCGGTAATGTAACCCATAGACTGTAGCTCACTGATGAAACCCAGAATTGGCTCAAGGGATTTGGTCTGCCCCTTACCAAAAGCCTACGGTCTACCTGCAATCAACAATGTTGCATTGAAAAAGTGAAAATCTTGGTATGCCCCCTTAACGAATGCCTCCATTCTGCCTGCATGTAGTGGCGAACACATGGCATTGAAAAAGTGATTTACACTTTTTTGGGATGGGTTTTCTTTTTCAATGTCACATGTTTGTCTCTGCATGTGTGCTGACTATGGGCACACCAAATCCCACCGTGCACCCCTATAGATTTGGTTGCCCACATGCAGAGGTGGACACATGGTGCCGAAAAGAGAAAATCACCCCCAAATCCTGAGGGCCCAAAAAGTGTAAATCACTTTTTCACACACCATGTGTCCGCCCTGCTTGTGGGCGATCTTGGGCGTTCACTAAGGGGCACACCAAATCCGTGCCGACGCACGCACGCTTAACATTAAAAATTCATTCACTAGATCTTATTGGGGCTAAGCTCTAAAGCCTCAAGTCTTTCTTGCCTCTCCCCCTTTTTTTTTTTTCTTTTCAAATTTTATGACTGCATCTGAATTCCGAGATCGGATCGATCTAGCTTCTCTAATTTCTTGCTCTACTCTTGAACCTCTTGCGATCTTTTCAATAATTTGATCGAAATCGAGCGATCTCTTACCGAGCCGCCATGGAAACGGTAACAAGAGATTCAACTCAACCGTCGGTGACTGCAGAGGAAGAGTCATTGAAGAGGAGCACAGATTGCGTTTATTTTCTTGCGTCGCCTTTGACTTGCAAAAAGGTTTAAAACTTTAATTTATTTTTTAATTTTTTGATTTTAGGATGTTAGGGTTTCCGTTTTCTTGGATTGAATCTTGAATCTTGTCGGACAAACTCTGGACATGGATTGGTTTGTTTCGGATTTTGATCAGAATAATTGGTGTTATTATTTGTTTGAATTGGCTTTATTTATTTATTTTTTCTTGGGACTTCTAGGTGGTTTAGTTTTTGGAATGTTTTAGGAATAGAAGGAATTGGATTTGTGTTATTGTCGTAGAAACTCGAAGTTTCCGATGATGGTGGGTGGTTCTAGAATTTCTAGTCGTGGTTGTGTTATATCTCCTTTCATCAGGAAAAGGGAAAAAAATAAAAATAAAATAAAATAGAAACTTCGATCTGGAATTAATAAGAGATATTTTGTCTTCATATTATGAGACCATCTTGATTGTAGTCATTGAAAACAATCTTTGGATATAATTGAAATCAGATTTTTTAGAACATCTTGTCAGTATGCTTATTAGTGAAGCTATTGATTCTATGTTAATTGATCAGACAAGCTAAATTCATTTGTATTCCATTCTTAGTTGTGGAATTCAAATTTTGACTGTTTATATTTAATCAAACATGACGACCCAATTGCGTGCATTGACACCAAAAGCAAAGTTGTAGTGGAGAGTGAGTTTGTTTAAGCCTTTAAGGTCATGTTTGTTTATCTGTATGGGCTGGAATGCTTCTCATTAGATAGTATTTTGATCAAATCAGGAACTATACTTTTCAATAAGGGCTCATTCTTTGATCTAACTAGATTCTAAATGGTTAATTAGTTTTTTTGCCTCTCCTATAATGGATGCCTTCTTAGAAGCATGATAAGACAAAGTTATCCACCCTCTAGAACATATATTGCACATATTATTGCTAGAAACTTCTGTATTATATAAAGAAAAAAAGAAAGCAACATATCTTTTTCTGATCCTTTCATTTAGAACTCGTATTCCAACTTTTTTCTTTTCATATTCTGATTTAAAATAAGCTCAATATTAAATTTAGCAATTCCAAACAAAGGAAACTTAATTAGGACATTATGTCATCACGAAATTGCCAATAAAGGAGAAATGTAATATCTGGAATGAAATATTCTTTAGGGAAACTTGAAATTTAGGGGTTGTTTGGCATTGCCTTGGAAACCCTAAAAGTGTTTCTGGACAGGGGATGCCTTTTTCAATGAAACTGAGTAATTTGGAAACAACATACCCAAGCACTTTTGAACGAAGCACACCTGGATTCTGACTTTTGTAGAGAAGTCAGAATAATAGAGGTCTCTCTTTTGTTAAATTGAGCCCTTTGAAATCCTGAGGGATAAGTCAATGAGATGACAGCTCCTCTTTTCATAGTAGGTAACAATACATATATGGTGACATTGAGATAGTTTGTGAATTGCTCACTTGCAAGAAAATGATTGGTAGGAAAGACTTCTTTTGTTTGTTTTTTTTTTTTGGTTTTTTAGATTTTAATTTTTTTTTATGAAAAGAAAAGAAAAAGAATCTATTAATGACGAAGAGAGGATTGAGAAGCCTCCATATATAAGGCAGCCAAAAGGAACAACTATAAGGGCGACTCGCACAAGAGTAATTGGACTATACAAATATACCAAAAAGATATTGATGATTTCTTCCCAGTGAAATTGAAATCAGCCCAGTAAATATCTTTGAAATTTTTGTGACAGAAGCCCAAGAAACAGTAATGAAAGGATCATCTTTGGAACCAAGAATAAAATATTATTTATTTGATCTTAATAATTTGCTATCATTATGAATATCAAAAATCAAACATTTCCCAAAAAAGAAAGAGGATCAATTTCTTTTTCGTTAAATTTAGTTCATTATTTGTGTCCCTTACCTCTGAATACCAATAGACATTTTGGGTGGGGGGGTTGTTCAGAAATGACAATGGAGATGTTTGTATTGCTTTCTTGGGTCCTTTGGAGAAGGCAATTCTTTTGGAGCCAAGCTCATTTCTTTTCTGTGGGGTCTCAAATTTTCCACTCCCTTGGGTATGGGGGTTCAATAGTGGAGGGCGATTCGGATATTGTAATTGTCTAGTTTTGGGTTGCGGGAGCAATTTCATGGAGATTATCTCTTTACTCTAGATGGGAAGCTCATTTAGGAAGCCAATTCGATTCGGTTTCCCTTGGGAAGTGTGCAGGGAAGCGTTTGGAGGTGTGGAGAAGTGATTAGGGAAGTATGCAGAAGCGATTGGAAGCACAAAAAATGAGTGGGAGTGTCTAGAAAAGCTACTGGGAAGTCATTCAAGAACCGGCTGGGAAGCGATCCAATATGCTATTGGCATTGAATAAAATATTTCCTATGGGATTTAGTTTTGATTTTGCAGCTAAAAAAGAGAAGTTCTACTACTGATTTTTTGCGTTTTTCTATACTAATGTAATAATAAATCAAATCCACTGCGCTTCATACAAGGTCTTCTATAGTCTGACTCAAAGGCTATATACAAAAATCTTATGTATGGTATTTTCTACTTCAATACTTTTAGAAACTGGAGCATTTGATAAGATAATAATATTTCTTTTTGTGATTAGTTACTACTTTTACATGATTCTTAAGTATTATTTTTCATGATTACTTGTATATTGATTTATATGTCATTATTCTTTTTTACTTGCGTAATATAGTTTTGAGGTTTGTTTATTAATTTATTCACTCTATAATATTGTAGTTGTGCTTATTGACTGTAACTTATTGTTAATTACTTCCTATTAGTATCACCTATGACCTATTATTTTCATTTCATTTTCTAGTCACTTCATAAGCTTATGTTAAGCTGAGAGTATAGCTTTAAAGATATGAGTCTGTGTAACTACCGTTCTTTTACAGTATTTATCCTTAAGACTCCAAATATCAGATAAGGGATATCCTCAGCCAACTGAAGTAGAGATCAAACTAAAAATATCTATAAATGGGTTGTGTGTTTCTTTGGAACACAAACTTCAGTGTTGATGCACTTTATTGTATTCTTAATTACTAAGTGTTTCAGAATGTCCTAATTGTTGTTGTTCTTATCATCATTTGTTTTCCTTTCTCGAGGAATTCTTATCTTCTGTATGTTGTTTTATTTTAATACAAGCTTTAGGGATGGTGCAACTTAATGAGTTCTCTTAGGAGGTGTCTTGAAGATCTAGTGATCCCCCCTTTTGAGGAGTTGTCATATTTTGAATTATTTCTTTTATCAAATAATATCAGTGCATGTTAAGTGTGCCCTTATTAATACAATGGAGTGTGTAACTTTAAGAAACCAGGGAATTTCTGTTAATTCAATATCCTTTGCCATTAATATTGCCAAGGGTTGTTCTTATATGCCTTTTCTTCTTCTTTTTCCCTTCACATAGGGAAGCGAATGTGAATATCGCCATAGCGAAGCTGCCAGGATGAACCCCAGGGATTGCTGGTTCTGGTTGAATGGTAACTGCTTGAATGCAAAATGTTCATTCCGTCACCCGGTGAGTCTCTCTTTAGCTGTCTAACTGTAATGTATATTGATAATTAATCATCATCGAATGTCTGGTTGGTTTAATGGGAGAAATGCTAATACTGCTTTAAATATTATTACTTTATTTTTGTAAAAACTGAGATCTTCTATGCCTAATATCTTGTTTTCAGCCACTTGATGGCTTGTTAGGACCTCCAGGTGTACCATCAGCAGGATCATCTCTGCTTCCTTCACAGAGTATGGTATCAACACCAATGCCCCCACTCCATGCTCCTGCATATAATTCGGGTAAACAAGCCATCCCCTGCTATTACTTCCAGAAAGGGCTTTGTATGAAAGGTGACAGATGCTCTTTCATTCATGGACCACAACCCATTGATAATCCACTCCAGCAGCCACAGGCACCAAAAGTTGCTACATCTGTTGCTGAGCCCCAAACTTCAAAGAATTCTTTTGGAGCTCTTGAGAAGTGTACTCAACAGAAGATCTCACAAGAAAACATCATAAAGCCAGTTGAAGTAGCAACTCCAGCAAAACCAGAGACTGCAATGCAAAAAAATGTGGTAGCTAAGAGAAATATATTGCTTCCCAAGATGGAAGATGAGCGTCCTAGATACAAACCAACAACTGTTCCTCCTATCATCAGTGGAAACTCTATGATTAGGTCCCACCATAATCACCAGTCTCAGGTGTCGGATGATCACATTTTTCAGAATGTTAAAGAAGTTGATGAGTTCTTGGGGGAGTCTTCACCTGGTTTTGATGTTCTTGTAGATAATGAGCTCGGGGATTCTAATTACTACCATAAGGAGAATGAATACGGAAGAACAACCGGTCATGAAGGAAAGCATATGGACCCTCTGAATGATTTTGATTATAGTCATTCTGTTGGTTATACTTCGGGGGCTAAACTTGACCGAGAATCATTTAATGATCCGTGCGACTATGTCCCATATGGGCGAGCTTCTTTTGAGAGGATTTCAGAGAGATCATCTGTGCCAGAAAAGAAGGGATTTCCAAGAGCTGAGAGCTCTGATCAGATTGATGCATCAGATCTGCGCCATCGTCTATCAAAGCAAAGGAGGGTTAATGGAACGAGGTCAACCATTAGTCCCGATGGTCGTGGTGACATCAACTGGAGAAATGGCCGTGACCATCACCACCTGGAACAAAGAAACCGGGGGCGTTCTTGGAGAGATTCACACCATTTACCTCATGAGAGCTCCATAAGCAATCGGCTACGAGGTAGAATCACACTACCTAGGAGATCTTCACCAGACAGCAACCATAATGACTTGCATGCAGAAAGGGAATTGGATAGGGAAAGGAATGAGAGATTATCTTCTGGCAGACCACAAATATCCTCCCACCAGGGAAGGCACCAAGAGAGAATAAAACAGTGGGGCCAAGAGGATTTAACAAAAGAGGGGCAGATTATTAAGGGGCTCTCAAACAGAAGAGGTGAGGTAAATAATTACACTGTTAATTTTTCTGGCCCTAAAAGCCTTGCTGAGCTGAAAGGTGTAAGGGCTTCAGATAGCAGTGAAAAACAGCAAGCTAAGGTTCAACAAGTCTTCCCATTAAAGGAGCAGAAAAACTCAAAAATTGAGAAACTTGTGGGTCATCAAGAATTTGAAGATTCATTTTCATTTGAGAGTCCAAAACCTCTTAGCGTGATTTTGAAGAGAAAAAGAGAAGCAAAAGCAACATCTTCTGGGAATGGCACGGTTTCTGGCAGTGGAGATGAAGGCAGTCCAACAGAGAGAAGACAAAATCTCATGGGCAGCTCCAGGATGACAGCAGTTATAGGGACACAGGCTATTCAATCCTCTGAATCCAAGAACCAGGTTCTCGGCAGCAAGGAAGAATCCAGGTCTACAGCTGCTGATGCAGTTAGAACAACGTCTGAAGAAGATGAAGAAGGTCAAATCTCTACAGAAGGCGATGATGTGGGTCATGTAGGTGAATCTTTCTATGGTCAAAAGGGGAGTGAACCTGAGAGAGATGATGGAATGCTGATTGATGATGAAATGGAAGATCAAGTTGAGAACTTTGATCATTCTGAGCTGGTTGATGGTGGGGACCTCAAGACGGAGGAAGATGAAAATGTGGACCTAGATGAAGAATACTTGGACGATGAAGATGGGGATGACTTTGCCAAGAGGATTGGTATCCTGTTTTCTTAAGGGGAGAGAGGGAATGGACTGGTCCTTTTTTATCGTGCAAGAGACCTGCAGGGTTTTGTTCTGTTTAGAAGGCATAGAATGGCTCTTCCTACATGAGCATTGTTGGTTGAACTATATAAGGAAGCCGTCTTGTATTAACCGAATACGGTTTGTATTTTAGTTGATTTTTAATGGAAATTTCTTGCTTGGGTTTGTGGTCCTTTACGATGCACACTAATTAACCACGTGTGTAATATATATATATATATATATATATATATATATATATATATATATATATATATTTTATTTGTTAACTAAAGGAAGCTGTTCG
>JAOXJP010004963.1:0-18143 GCA_025762735.1 Platanus orientalis | reverse complement strand
ATATTCTTCTCTTCTCTTCTTCTATTTTATTGTCTTTCTACTTTTTTTTTTTTTTTTTTCTACTTTTCTTTTTATTTGTCTTATTTTTCTTTTGGAACCTCTATTAATAAAGTTTCAAATTTTCTGAAATTCTTTAAGTTTACCTATCAAAACTTATCAAAATTTCATTAAATTTTAACTGTAGAACCCTTGAACACATCATAAATTATCTTAAAAATCTTAAAATTTTCTGACACGTTAGAGAGGTATTTTGGTAATTTTTGGATTCTATCCAAAATTTCAAAAATACCCTTCTGAATCTTTTTTTTCCTTTTTTCTTCTTTTTTTCAGTTCCTTTCCATCCTACCATTCTATTTCTTGATTTCCCATATTTTTTAGCTACTTGATTGCTTTAAAATTCAATTATTAAATTATTTTACTTCCGCACTTTGATTTTCATAATTGTTTGAGCCTCTTAAAATTATTCTACATCAATTTTTGGTATCTTTATCTCTTGTGCTACATCAGATTTTCATCTAAAATTGTCAACATGGTTCCTTTTTTCAACAAATTACTTTACCAAAAGGTAGCAGCAAATTAGAAGGGGCAAACTTCTGTGTTCTCTCGTCAACAAAAAAAAGTTCCCAAATTTCCTCTTAGCTCTCCCTCATGATTCGAAGAGGATCAAAGGTCGAAGGCAAGGAAAGGTAGGATTTTCGCTCTAAAATCGCCAACAAGGATCATTCTTTTAAAAAATGCCATGCTTTTATCTCTTTGTTTTTCTTTCTTGCAGAAAGCTTAATTTGATTCTCTATGATGATGATTTTACTTTATGTTTTGATACTAAATTAACTTGCTTGTCTTGTAGAATACTTATTGATCAGGGAGGGTTTCACCAATTGCATTCTAAGAACAAGATGGGTCATAAGAAAGCTGAAAAATCTCATAACACCACTTTTCACAAGAGAAAAAAAGGGTTGAAAAAGAAAATCTATGGGTTTTGTATTCTGTTCGGGGCTGACTCATGTTTGATCATATTGGAACCGCAAGGCAAATGTTTTGAAGAGTCTAAGATATGATCCAAAAATCCCGATGAAGTGCACCGCAGAACGAAATAAGAAATAGATTGCATTAAAGTACCGTAATGAAATAAGAAATAGATTTCGCTTTGATTTTTGTCAAAATAGTTATTGTGTGTTATTGTTTAGTCCTGTTTTGTTTGGGCTATCCCAAGTACTGAAGCTTTTGAGGATTCAAGGAAGTACACAGTCTTCTTGCATAACAAACCTTGCAAACCGTGTTAATGACGTTGTTCTAGATTTAATTCAAGTATCAAAGGATATGCAATTATAACAAGAACCATCTATCTAGTTTATTCTTTTGGTCCCCGTGTTTCAAAAGTTTCATTATTCTATGCACTTTGAGAACATGCTTTAAATTAAAAAAAAAATTGACTTTCTCATCATAATTTGTCTTCTAATTTTGATTAAATTTTTAAGGAAAATGTAGGATCATTACTCTGTTGGTCCCGTTGTTAGAAATGGTTTTTTTTAAATGACTGTTTGGTCAATTTTGAGCCAAAATAAAAGTGGGACCTACAAAATGTTTGAGGCGGGTTTTCATGTGGTTGTATTCACCTCTACGAGGAGAATAATGCATTATGGTTAGTTTCTCAAAACCGTTAATGGGTGAATGAGAAATTGTCTCCAAAAATGCATACTTGAACATTGATTAAAGGGTAGTGTCAAACACTAACCTTGATCATTTACGGTTTCTGACTATTCAATTTCATCCGGTTTGTAAGTAATTTCTATTTATTTTATTTACAAGTTTCTGGTTATCTAAAATAAATATTTATTGTTTATATAATCACATATCGTTCTTTATATACTAACACCCGTAACTATGCAGTGTTTGGGAGGGGTGAACTGGAGATAAACCTAACCTTTGGTTTTTTTGCACTAAGTGGTTGCTTATGAGACTCAAACTGCATGTTCATCCTGACTGCCCATGCCACTACCATTGCACCAAAGCAATGACCCTTAACCATCTTTTCTCATCTATTCATAAAAAAAACAAAGATATTTTCTTCATCTAATAAATTTCCTCCCTACGCATTAAATTTACCTCATTCAATTTGTATTCTCCTCAAACAATGGAGCCAAATTGGACCTCTAACATTTCCAAACCCAGAGCCTACAAGTACCTCATTCTACAAATCAAGTTTGGTACAAGTAAGAGATATGCACAATTTCTTTTCCATACTCCTTAATGTGCTTGCATCTAGATTAGCATGAATAGAGTTTTTCTAAGAAAAACTTTAGCAAGACAATTTACATAACACATGAACACATACAGACAACCAAGCATGAAGAGCACCCAATCAGGGAATTGACAACCATCGACGTGTCTAAAATTCATTATAGTCCAATATTATCTTGATTTTCTCAGCACAAAAAAGTCCCTAAATATTAGTAAATTTGATATTGTTGAATGCAATAATAATTATTAAAAAAAATAGTCATCTATTTTTCAAGAAATTAGATAGCATCAATCAAGTGAGTCAAAACGATGAATCAGGGTAAGTGTTATCAGAACTCAAGAACAAATGTTTCTCGACCAAAAGAACAATAGGGAAATTACTACAAAAAAACAAAGATAATAACATGAAAAACACCCTCTAAATAACCACATTCACTTGGTTAAGTAAACTACTGGTGTCTAATGTCACAATGTGCCCAATAAATATCATATCCTCTTTACTTTAGGCACTACAATGGGTGCACTAAATAAGTAGCACTATAATCCATTTTCTGTTTCCATTTTCCTATTTTCATATTTAGAATAATAAATACAGTCTTCACCTTCTTTCCATATATAAAGGATTAGAAAAAAATTAAGCACGACCAAAAAGGACTGACTTGAACTACAAACTAATCATTAAGATATATATAGAACCTTTACAGGCAACATATCAACTTAAAAAGTTAAAAGACACACAATAAACCGCATAGAACCGGAGCCATGACCTTTTGTCATCTTAAAACATTTGAAATCTATTTTTCCATGCATCCAATACATAATGAGTATGTAAAGCATCATGTACATTTGGCAGGAATCCATTACTCTATTAGGTAATTAACAATTTTGGTGGATAATAAGCAACTATCCTGCATCGGTACAAGCATTGTTTCTCAACTGACAAACAATTGCTCCAATAAGTGTTGAACTCCAAACAGAACAAAGGTCCAACATTTCATATCCTTGATGAACTTGGATTATGGCATGTGAAATCAAATGCAATTGAATCATGATATCCCAGTCTTGGAACTTTAGTTTCACGGACACGTTAAGCCATTAGATACCTTCAAAACATAACAAAGTTTGTTGATTTTTTGGTTTCTCCTAGCCTTCTTGCATATAATCCAATCCCTCTTACTAGTACTGGAACCCTTCTTTGTACTATATTGTTCCTTTTAATACATATATCCTCCTTATCCGGGGAAGAAAAAAGTTATCCTGATATCTTTTAATACATATCATAAGCTTCTTTCAATATATGATTGCTTTTAGTGTTCAATTGATCAAAACATTGGTAAACAGTTACTAGATAGAACTTCTATTATCTAGAAAAATATGATAATTTGGTAGAGCAAGGGAAAGAAAGCAAGTTTATTAAGAATAAATTTGTACATATAGAATCGTTTTTTTTTTTTCTTAATCTTCAGGAATTATAGAAAAGAAGACGGAAGTTTTACACTGATTAACAAAACAAAGGGAATGGAATAGAAGAGCTTCAAAATTTGTCGCTCTATGTCAAATCTCAATGGACCAAATAGTAAGGAATAGTATTATACTATTCAATGCTTATTGGGAAAACACATTTTCCCTATTCCCTTGTGCAAATCAATGGAGCAAAAACCAAATAGAAATAAAATGCAATATATAATTATAAGAAATAGCAAAGCAAATGACAAGATAAAACATACCATAATACGCCAAGATTTTTAACATGAAAAACCCAAAAGGAAAAAACTACAGTACACTTGAGTAAAATACTTCACTAAATAAAATATGAAATGGATACAAAGTTGAATCTCACCAATACAAGAGGGTGCATCAAGAAGCCTTGAAAACAATGCATGGATTTGTGGAAGCTCAGAATCCCTTAAAGAAACTTCAATCTTTATACCTTCTTCAATCTTCTTTTATTCTTTCCAAGAAGAAACCTCCAACCTCAAAACACCCAAACAATGAGAATCTTGCGTTGACACCTTTGATCACCCAAAAAGCATGAGGAAAAGAACAAATCCAAAGAGGATCAACAAACACTATTTCTTCTTATTCCTTGTTCCAAGAAACAAAACCCCCTTTCTAGGTTTTTCTCTCTCTCTCATTGTTACGGTCTCTTGCTCTCACCGATTCTAACTTCTCCTTTTTTTGTTTTAATGTGTCAAAAAATTCTCATGCCCCCCGGACAGTGGGTTCCACCTCCCATGAGGAGGGACGTCCAACAATCTCTCATTTCCAACTCATGAGGAGTGCTTCACCTTACCCATGCCTGCAATGCTACAACACACATCAAACTTTACATTAGGTAAGGCCTTGGCCATCATATCATAGCCATTCTTATCAGTGTGAATCTTCTTCGATGATAACAACTTGTTTTCTAAGACATCTCGTATTCAGTGGTACCTCAAATCTATGTGTTTAAACCTGGAAGCTTGTGTTTTTACTAAGGTGAATGACACTTTGATTGTCACAGTGAACAATATGATTGTTCTGCTTTAAACGCAATTCTTGAAAGAACCTCTTCATCTACAACATCTCCTTATAGGCTTTTGTAACGGCAATGTATTTGGTTTTTGCAGTGGACAAGGCCACACAATTCTGTAGCTTAGACCACCATGGCACTGCTCCCCCTACATAAGTAAATAGATAGCCCGATGTAGACTTTCCATAATCAATGTCTCCAGCCATATCTGCATCTGTATAACTTTCAAAAAAAAATAAAATTACCACCACCAAAGCATAAACATAACTCGAATGATCCCCTAAGGTACGTAAAAATCCACTTGATTGCTTTACAATGCTCTTTGCCATGATTGACAAGAAATCTGCTTACTACACCAACTGTACGTGTTAAGTCTAGCCTCGTACAAACTATAGCATACATTAAACTTCCCATAGCTTATGCATAAGGTACTTTTTCCATTTTTTGTTTCTCTTATTTACTTGAAGGACTTTGCTTGAAACATAACTAGAAGTGAGCACCAAGTGGAGAGCTGACTGGCTTTGTCTTATTCATGTTGAATTTTAATGTACTTTTCTTGTGATATTCATAGCTTCATTGCTTTCCTATCATGAGAAATCTTCATGTCCAAAATCTGTTTTGTTGGACCTAACTCTTTCATTACAAAAGAGTTGTTTAGTTCCTTCTTCAACTTTTCAATCTTACTAGTGTCTTATCTAACAATTAACATGTCATCAACATAAAACAATAAGTTAATAAAGTTACCATCAGGAAAATATTTAGTAAATGCATAATGGTTTGAAGTTGTTCTCTGGTACCCATGATCCATCATAAATGAATCAAAGTTCTTGCACCATAGCTTTGGGGCTTGCTTCAACCCATATAAGTTTTTCTTTAACTTATAATCATGTGTTCATTTCCTTTGACTTCGAATCCTTCTGGTTGTTCCATATAAATCTCTTTCTCCAAATCACCATGAAGAAAAGCAGTCTTGATATTAAGTTGTTTAGTCTCAAAATTCATGCTTGCAATTAAACCCAATATGACACATATAGATGACACTTTCACAATGGTAGAAAATATGTGATCAAAATCAATTCCCTTTTTCTGTCCAAATCCCTTCACAACCAATCTTACTTTGTATATTGGTTGTGAGCTATGTTCTTCAGTCTTCAACCTAAAGACTCATTTGTTCTTAAGTGTCTTTTTCCCTTTTGGTAGTCTCACTAAATCATATGTGTAGTTCTTATGTAGAGAATTCATCTCCTCTTACATTGCTTTCAACCACTCTTCCTTGCATTCATTTATTGAAACTTCATCATAGCATTATGGATCTCCCTTATCTGTAAGCAAAATATACTCATGAGGTGAATATTTCTTTGAAGGTTGGCGATCTTTAGCTGACCTTTTTATATGATGTTCAATTGGTGGCTCTTGAGGGGGCTGCTCCCCCTGTTCTACACCACCTATAGAAACTTTGTCTTCATGAAAAACATTATCATGCTCATCCTGCACTGCTCCCCCATCATCATGTGCTACTGGAGGGGTTGAATCTATATCAACAAAGTCATCAACAACAGGTTGTGGTTTCTCAACTTTCTTACAATCTTCAATATTTTGGACTTCAAGAAAGACCACATCTCAACTTCTAATTAGGTTTTTTCCAACTGGATCCCATAATCTGTACCCAAACTCTTCATTTCCATAACCTAGGAAGATGCATTGCTTTGATTTATCATTAAGCTTAGATCACTCATCCTTAGGTACATACACAAACGCCCTACAACTGAACACCTTCAAGTATCTATAAGAAATATCTTTCTTCCTCCATATTCTTTTTGAAACATCTCCATTTAAAGGAGCTAATGAAGATAAATTAATCAAATAGATCACAGTGTTCATTGCCTCATTCCAAAAGGATTTTGACAATTTGGCATGTGAGAACATACATCGTACTTTTTCTATAATTGTGCAGTTCATTTTTTCTATTACACTGTTATGTTGTGGAGTCTTGGGAATAGTCTTCTCGTGAAGAATGCTAAGTTTTCTGTCATATTCTTCAAATGGACATTTATACTCACCACCATTATCTGAGCAAATACACTTCAAAAGATTTCGTGTTTCCCTTTCAACCTGAGTATGAAACTGCTTGAAAGTCTCCAAAACTTCATCTTTGGTATTCAATGAGTATAAAACTGCTTGAAAGTCTCCAAAACTTCATCTTTGGTATTCAATGTATATGTTTATGCTTTCTTGCTAGCATCATTTATGAAAGTGACAAAGTAAGATGCACCACCAAGAGTCTTGACTTTCATAGGACCACAAACATCATAATACACCAATTCCAAAACATCAGACTTTCAATGTGGTAAATTTTTATGAAAAGATAATCTATGTTGCTTACCAACCAAACAATCAACACATTGATTAAAATGAGTACCTTTATTATCGGGAATGAGATCATTCTTTGCAAGAATTTGTAGGCCCTTCTTACTGATGTGGCCTAACCTCCTATGCCATAAATATGTAGATTCTTTCTTTATGGTGTGTTCATCCTTGCACATGTGTGCTTAAGTTTTGTATAATGAACAACATTTTTGTCCTCTTGCCACCATAAAAGACCCTTTAGTAAATTTCCATTTTTCACTATAAACCGAATATCGGGTATATGCCTCACATCCTTGAGCACTAACTTACAACCAAAATTGGTCTCAACATACATATCACATTTCCCCACAATTTTTGAGATACCATTATTTATTATCCTCACAATACTAAAGTCATTTGATTGGTATGAAATAAAGATATCTCTCTGTGGAGTATAATGAAATAAATCACCGATGTCAATCACCCAATCTGTATCACTTATGAGACCAAGACGTGTTCTTTCACAAGATGAAAGGATAATAACATCACCACTAAAAGAAGTTGCACTGGTTTTCTTGTCTTCTTTTTCTTCATCCTTCTCTTTCGTTTCCTTTTAAGGTTCTAACAATTCTTTTAAATGTGTCCCGGCTTGCTACAATGATGACAAATAATTCTCTTTCTTGACTTGAACATTTCTTTTGATTTATCACGATATTCAGGCTTTTTACTTTTGTTTCTCTCCTGTCTTTCTATAACAAGAGCTTTGCAATATGGGGAGTCCATAGATTTCCTTCTTGTTTCCTCATTCAACAAGGTACTAGTAACTTGACTTATAGTCACAACTCTATCTGGAGCACAGTTTCTTAGAGATACTACTAGATGTCAATTGGTTAAACAATCACAAAGCTTGAAGCTCATCCTCCAACACCATCTTTATAGATGTTAATTGGTTCACAATGTTTTGCATTTCATTCAAGTGTTCCGCAATAGAACCTCATTCCTTAAACTTCAAGTTCACTAGCTTTCTAATCAAGAAAGCTTTGTTGTCAACAGTCTTTCTTTCATATAAATCCTATAGCTTCTTCCAAAGAGATTGTGTCAAAATGTTATTTAACACATAATGAAAAACACTATCATCCAACCACTGTCGAATTGTACCAATAGTCTTTTAGTTTGCCTTCTTCCAATCATCATCTGACATTCCTGTTGGCTTTGCTTTATCACCTTCAATGGGAGCATATAAATCTTTGTAATATAGCAAATCCTCTATTTTTTCTTTCCAAATTGTCAAATTATTTCCATTTAGGCTAATCATATGGCTTCCTGTATTTGCTTCCATTTAATTCACAAAAAAAAAAAAAACAAAACCTTTCTACCTAGACTCTATTTCCACTATTTGGGAAAACACACTTTCTCTATTCCCTTGTGCAAATCAATGGAGTGAAAACTAAATGAAAATATAATGCAATATATAATCACAAGAAATAGAAAAACAAATAACAAGATAAAGCACACCACAATATGCTAAGATTTTTAATGTGGAAAACCCAAAAGGAAAAAACCACAGAACACTTGTCCAGACAAAACACTCCACTAAATGAATTATGAAATTGGTACAAATTTGGATCTCACTAATACAAGAGAGTACACTAAGAAGCCTTGAAGAGAATGTTGCAGACCATGTATCAATTTCGAGTACATTACCCTCTTTATGTTACCCATTATCAACATGAACAGAACATTCATGTCACATCATTATGAAATCCATGCACTACGTGATCTAAAAGTTGGTCAAATTAACCAAAAGTTCTCATCGATAGTTCTTCTGGAGACAATATGGTTATACTAATGATATTCTACCACAAACACAATACAAAATATCATTGATAATTGTGGAGAAAGACGAAAGCCAAAATCCGAAACAACCGCTTCTCAAATAGTGTAAACAAAGTTACACTAGCCCAAGGACTCACAACCAAAATAAGAAGAAGAAAAATCAAAATAGATGAAGATATGGGGGAAGAGATGAATATTATATAACTTGAATACAATACATTAATTATAGGAACCACCACTTGCACAAAATATGGAGCTTGGAGATATGTTGGACTTTCCATTTCACTCTATGGGTTTGGAGAGACTTCTTAAGGATTTTTCAAGGGGGGATTATTGGAGAAGACCACCTAGGACGTATATATAGATGTTAGGAAGAGAAAGATGCTTGAACCAACACAGATGTAGTTTTCAATGGTTTTTCATGGGTAAATGGAAGAAAACCAAGATTGCATGGGAACTAGATGAATGGCAATAGGAAAATGATTTACTTGCTAAAACTCATGGAGACAAAGGAATGGTTGAATATGAATTGATGATGTGCATGGGAAATGAAAGGGAGTTGCATAGAAAAGGGAATAATATGATAGAAGAGGGAACAAGGAACTAAATGGTGATAAGTTCCAATGAGGTGAAGGTTTTCAAGAGAGTGAGAATTTAGGTTTATGGGAAATAGGAAGTGAGGTGGAGGAAGAGTGTAGTGGAGTGACATGTGGCATCCAAGTGTACAAGTGGGGCCCATACTACAAAATGACTAAAAAGACCCCCCAAAAAGAAAATTACAATTGTAACCTCACTACATCACTCAAAATAAAATGAACTTGAAAATACACTTCAAAAATTTAACACTTCCCCTTAAAGTGATTTTCTAGAAATTAACCCAATCTTAGCTCGAAGAAATTCAAAAAGACCTTTAGAGAGTGACCTGGTGAAGATGTTGGCAAGATTGTCCTCACTTCGCACCTCCAAAACTTCAATTGTCCCATTGAGAACCTTCTCACGAATAAAATGATGTTTAATCTCAATATACTTGGTCCTTGCGTGACAAACCGAATTTGTTGCAAGCTTTAAAGCACTTTGGTTGTCACCATAGATAATTGTTGGTTTGTGAATTGATAAAGAAACATCCTCGATTAACCGTCATAACCACACACATTTTTGTGCTACAAGAGATGCAACCTTGTATTCCACCTCCATTGTAGAGAGAGATATTAAATCTTATTTTTTGCTACACCACAAAGCACTTGTCGATCCACAAGAGAAAACAAAACCAGATGTAGACTTTCAATCATCTAAGTCACCACCGAAATCAGCATCGGAAAAATCGTGCAATTCAAACCCAACACCCTTCTTAAAGAAAAAACCCATGTCAATCGTGCAATTGATTGATGTTAAAGCATCAATCATAGTGACTCTTTTCATAAAGCAATTTTCCCACTCCTCATCACCTTTAGGTTCACCTTCATTATCGACTACATTTCTCCCTTTTAATTTAACACGTCAATTCTTTCTTATGTGTCCAAGTTTACCACATCGATAACACTTGACCTTTTTCCGGAAGGCTCTCCATCATTTCTATGCTTACTAGAAGCTTCACTAGAATTATAATGTTTTTTTAAGGCTTTACCTTTGTCTTTCTCGCTAAAAAAATTCTTCTTGCTTGGAAAAAGAGCATCTCCATCACTTTCGAAAATAGAACATCTCATCATTTGTCAAGCCAAGGACTCTTGTGATGTAAGAAGGTTTTCAAACTCCACCAAAGATGGTTGAGTAGCCCATCCTTGAATAGAAATGACATAGGGAATGTATTCTCTCTTTAAACCACGAATAATGTGCCGCTTCATTCGTGCCCCTGAAATAGGTTCTTTCGGATCAAGAAGAGAAATCTCTAAATATAGGTTCTTGATCTTCAAAAAAAATTGAGAAATAGAGAGATCACTTTGAGTCAAATTCGTCAACTCATTCTCCAATAGTTGTAACCAAACCACGCTCTTTTTATTGAATAACCCATCAAAGGTATTCCAAATATCACTAGCCAATTTACAACCCATGATGTGATTAAACAACCCATACAAAATGGATCACTTCAAGGTAGACTCCGCCTTTGCATTTGTCATCCACCATTTCTTTAAGGCATCGACATTCTCTAGAGTATTTTGAGGAGCCTTCATATCATGTCCTCCAACAATTTTCCATAAGTCTTCACCAACAAGATAAGACTCCATACATGACCTTCATATCTTGTATTTGGATTGAACTTTCCACCTGAATTCATCTTCACAACACTGATTTTCTTCTTCACCAAGGGAGTTAAAAAAAAATCACTACCACCCTTGTAGCTCTGATTCCATGCAGAGAAAGACGAAAACCAAAATCCGGAACAGTCGCTTCTCAAATAGTGTAAACAAAGTTACACTAGCCCAATGACTCAACCAAAATAAGAAGAATAAGAAGAATCAAAATAGATGAAGATATGGGGGAAGAGATGAATATTATATAACTTGAATACAATACATCAATTATAGGAATCACCACTTGCACAAGATATGGAACTTGGAGATATGTTGGACTTTCCACTTCACTCTATGGGTTTGGAGAGACTTCTTAAGTATTTTTCAGGGGAGGATTATTGGAGAAGACCACCTAAGAGGTATATATATGTTAGGAAGAGAAAGATGCATGAACCAACACTTAAGATGAGTTTTCAATGGTTTTTCATGGGTAAATGGAAGAAAATCGGGATTGCATGGGAACAAGATGAATGACAATGAGAAAATGGATTTACTTGACTAAGACTCATGGAGACAAGGGAATTGTTGAATAGGAATTGATGATGTGCATGAGAAATGAAAGGGGGTTGCATAGGAAATGAAATAATGTGATAAGAGAAGGAACAAGGAACTAAATGGTGATAAGTTCCAATGAGGTGAAGGTTTTCAAGAGAGGGAAAATTTAGGTTTATAGAAAATAGGAAGTGAGGTGGAGGAAGAGTATAGTGGAGTGACATGTGGCATCCAAGTGTGAAAGTGGGGTCCATATTACAAAATGATCAAAAGACCCCCCAAAAAGAAAATTATAATTGTACCCTCACTACATCACTCAAAATAAAATGAACTTGAAAATACATTTTAAAAATTTAACAATAATCAATCAACTGCAAGAGCCTAAGTGAAGATTTAAAGTTTTTTAGGCAATTAATTGATAAATGATGGAAATCAAACATTCCAAATCTTTTGTCTTTTTTTTTTTTTTTTTTGATAATCAAGGTATCCAAGCCTCTTAGAGCACCTGACTATGTCCTCTGGGCATGTGGACTCCATACCTTTCCCACACATCGGGTAAATCGGGTTTTTCACGCCCAAGCAAGTGGCCCAATGGGGTGTGCTTCAAACACAGGACCTCCGCTTCCTGAGCGTGATCCTGGCCAACTGCGCCACCCCTTGGGGTTTCCAAATCTTTTGTCTTGTTAGTGAGGTAGGAAACAAATGACAATCAAAACATAAACATTATGTATAAACTATAATCCTAATACTAAAGATCTACTCAGGAATTTTAAAATTCAAATATAGACAAACCGAGCATAAAGTTATTGGGAAGGAAAGGTTATGCTTACTCCTTATTAGCAAGTTTTACTTCAGTTCGTCCATATACAAGATAAAGTAGGCTATGTACCAATTAAGACCCAATTATGGTATATTATCGATTTTGGTTGAAAATAAGAGTAAAAGAAAAATAAGAGTTAAGGTGATAGTGTATTGGAAACTTATGGAGTAGTGTGTGGTTTCTTTTCTTGCTTTCTTTGCCTTGGCCTATGAAATGTAGTACATGATTCTCTAGTTCTTTATTTTGCAGTCCAATTACTAGTAAACCATCTTCCCTACCATTCATGTGTTTGCATCTCTGTTGGGTTTCTTAAAATTAACTTTTGGTGATTACGCAGTTCCTATTCTTCAGTTGCTATGAGATTTATAGACCTTTTGAGGTTCTGAAGTGATCCTTTCACAAGAAGATAGTTTTTATCCATAGTTAGCTTCATATCCTCCTTTATTCTTAAGTGCATTTTGTTCTTGATTAGGGGTTGTTAGTTGGATTGCTTAGGCAAGCGACATACACCACAACATGGTGGGGAGTTCAGCAGATTAAGTATAGATGTGCAAGAACATCATGATATTGTGCATGCTTTAGCTTCTCTTTTCTAAAAGCAACATGCATATATATTCATCTTTATTGGATCGTGTAGCGATCCTAGATGTCACATCACCTGCAAAAGCTATTGAGTTTAGAAAACTCAATAGCATGTAATAGGGTGGATTTTAGGGTCTTTAGGGTGTAGTTGTGTCATCGGTATTCTCGTCCTCAGGCTGCCTACATACCCCCTTTCTAGGGGAATCAAGCCAGATGTAGTTCAACCAAACTAATCCGAGACATGGAGGTGTCATTATCACATTTCTTGAGGATAGTCGAGGCCTCCCACTTTATGTGCAAGGGACTATAAGCCTGCTAACCCCGAGATACAACCAAGCTTGGACCATGTCCTGTCTCTCAACGAGGTGCACTCCCCAGAGAGACCCGATACCTCCCATACAACTTATTTCCCATTCATGGTCAGGTACGCATAAAATCAAGCTACAAAACATGTCCAAATTTTATGAAAATTTCGGCAAAGTTTCACCTTAGGAAGGTGAACATCATACGTCAAAGCCAAGTCACGAAGACAAGGACCTCCAACATAGTGTTGTTCAAAAGGAACCACTGTGTGAGGATTTGGAGCCCATGGACTCAAGCTGCCACCTCTTTCAAGGGAGCAAGTCCATGTGCAAAACGGACCTTTGGTCCAAGGACAGAAAGAGAAAGGGAGAAAGATAGAGAAGCCCATTCACATGCTTAAAAACCCATTTCCTCTTTCTTTCTTCATCTCAGCTCCCATTTCTTGTTCACCTTTCCTCTCTTGACAACTAGTGGATTTTAGTCCACTTTAGCCCCTTTAATAAGCCCTTAACCACTCTGGACACTTGTCCAAATTCGGGTGGCAATCAATCAGGCAAGCATGGGTAAATGGGCCCTCGAAATGGGCCTTTCTTGTGTTAGACGCAACTTTAGCTCTGTTCTGGGCTGCCGCGAATGATCCTTGCCCATGGAGAATGAACTTGGTCCTTCTCATTCGTACACTTGGGCCACTCATTCGTGGGCCCCTTGGTATTACCCATTCGCACACTCTAGCCCATGGCGAATGGACTTGGTCCATCTCACTCTAGCACTCTAGCCCGTGGTGAATGGACTTGGTCCATCTCATTCACATACTTAGGGCTAGTCATTCACGCACCTTTTAGCCTTTTTCATTCACGCACTTTGGTCCAACACATCGCACACTTTTTCTGGTTCATTCGTGTAACTGGTCTAAGTTTGAACTTTTTTCCATTATTAACCCGATTCTATGTGAACTCATCTGAGACGTCGGAAATAAATCTTGTGACCCTAATGTGACACGCAATGATGCACACATGCGAAGTGCAAAGTGTGCCTCAAGCGCCCTTTTGCCCAAGCCCTTTCTAGCACTCGAACTTGTGCTCATGCACATGCATGTTCGAGTGTGTGTGTGCGTGTGAGCAAAGTGCTATCCACCTTAGTACACCTTAGCAAAAAGGTAGAGGGAGAGGGCTCTCAAAATACACAAGGTAGTCGGAATGCTTAATCTTATATAGTGCAAATAGTTTACCCAAGTTTCCCATGTGGGACAATTCTCAAAAGCAAATTTTGAACAAATTTGAAAACACCAAAGAAGGAAATTATTTAAAGGCTTTTAATGCCTTCCATTTTCAACAATCCCCCACTTGTTTTAAAAAATTTCAAAAAATAGGTATTATAGGCAATAAGCGAGGTCGTTGTGCATCAGTACATGGTGGATGTCCCTAGAACTAGCACCTTGTATAATAAATTGTTGTTTATCTAAGAACATAGTGGAGTACGCTGAAACTAGTATTTATTTAAATAAACCCAACTCATTACATGTCCAGTCCTCTAGAGAGGGTTTACACATCTTATGATCGGCACTTTGAGTTTATGCTCATCCCGGATTTACTAAAGGGCTCTAGAGACGACCTTGATCTCATAGGAAGTGACTAGCTTCTACCCCCAAAAAGGTGAGTATCATATTTGGTATCACAGTACCTGACTTCGGGTAATAAAGATCTTTTTTGAGAACCATCAAGAGCATGTTTTAGCTCCACTAGGGTATGTTTCAACCCAACTAAGGCATTTTCATCCCAAACAAGGTATATTTTAACCCATCAGAGCATGTTTTAGCTCAACTTTGGTGTCATTTCAACCTAACCCGAGTCTCCAAATAAAACTTATTAAGAGAAACCAATTCCAATCCCAAACTTGTCATCTAACTCGGTTCTCATCCTTCCATCCACAGTCCTAGACTATAGGCTTGAAGCACCTCTCCACAATATCCCATTTGTGGCAATGCCATAGGAACAAACTATAGTCATTAAGAGACGGTTGTGCTTCCCCGTAGTACTAACTCGTTTACCCTTTGAACCTTCAGGCAGATTAAGTTGGTTTCCCATTAAACTTAAGACAACCAAGTTGGGTGTCCATCAGTACCACCTTCTAGGTTTACCCGATCCTTTCGACATTAGGAGATTGAAACCTCCTAGGCCTTTTCACAGAGCGAGTTAACTATCATGGATGGCACTACACTTCAGATAGCCCTGGATTATCATGTAGCAACTCTTCTAACATGCATGTCTGTTAGATAAGGCCTATGTCACATATCACGTGATTCTCTAACATTTTTTTCCATCAAGTGTTTCCACTTGAACTTCTAAAGTAAAGGTCCTTCAAGTGTTTAAACCTGGATAACTATTCACAAGTGTCCCACAGGTACTTAACCTGAATAAACATTATGTACATCATGTGTTTCATGCACATTATCCTGGTTCACCAGACATCAAGTCATCTCTTAGTTATAAACTGAGTTTCATGTGACTCGGACAATCATCATGACACTACTATACGTCAGATCACAATCTGAACATATTGAATGGTCAATGCTCATTGACATAAATATCAGTGTGTCCACTGATATCACCATTCCTTACTACTTGTCCCTCAAATAGGATTTCTCTAACTCCCAAGGAATAAGCCACACACTGCTTCAGGATTTCATGGAGCTTATCTCTTATCCTAGCAGTCATGGATTCAGATTTAACCAAACCCAAAAAATAAAAAATTTTTTGTGTTCACAAACACTAAACTATCCATTCTAGATGGATTTCATGGCTCCTTGTATCCCCAATACATTTGAACCAAAATTTTGACAATTTAATGTCAATCGCGTGTTCATCTAGTGTACTCCAATAACCTCTTTCAAGGTATTCTTAGACTAGTCCATAAATCACTAGTGGCCAATTGTAACGAAGTTTCTAGATACTAAGATTTCAATCAACCAAATGTTGATATCATATCAGCTTTTGCCAATATCACAGGTTTTACTGTCTAAACACACTCGATCACATTGAGCATTACCCTGAGAGCATTCTTTTTAAATATTCTAGATTGTGTACATCAATCCTATATGTCCCAATAGACAAACTTGCTCTATAGAAGTCAATAGCAACCCAAGGTCTTTTAATGTCTGTCCTTGACTAATAAATCTTCATGTTATAGACATTACTGCACCACATGCAACTCTCACTAGTCCTTTCAGACAAACAAGGCATTGTCTAGATTCCAAATCTATTGCCATTGAGAGTACCACAACACATCATGTCATGATTCAGTGTTCTTCCTAATGCTCTCCAGGATTTCTAATACTTTATAATCATTGTCGGGCATGACACTCTTCTGACTGCTACATGTGATGACTTTCTTAAGTTTATCATTTTAAAAAAAGTTCTCGACTCATCTGATGGATTTTACTTAACTTAGGGCATCTGTCATAGAATTAAGTTATTTGTCCAACAAAAACGACAACGGCGACCAATCAGTCAACATAAAAGATATTCTTCTGTCACACCATCAGAACTGAATTTCATCCGAAAGCTTTTTTCATCTTGATTAGTGCATGCCCTTCTAGGAAAATCTGTCACACTCTATCGACTACAATCTATACCATCTACCATCACAATCATGATGATTGCATCATCCATCACTCTATAACAGTGTATTGCCACGTTGGCTTATGGTAGACTTGGATTTCCATCTGCTAAAACCAAATATGTTTGATTTTTTTTCACTCTGGCATCCATATGAGGTTCTTGGTTTTCACCAATCCTCTGACTCACTAGTGTTTCTTGATACAGACCACCTAACCCCCACTATTTCTGAGATTTTCTCTAGAAATGTGATCATATAAGATGTAACACATGGACTCAGTTAGTCTTCAGGGACAGGTATTCTAGAATATCAATCTGTACAAGATTATGGCCTAGTATCCATAAAATACTCATTTGTTCCTATTTGTCCAACCTTGGAGGCTTGCCTAACAAGATTAATTTATCTTATGTATTTCCTCCATGTCCATATTCAATATGGAGCTTCCAAAGTAGAGAAACACTCACAAGGCATCGTTCTGTATAAATGGATCATTCTGAACTCTTCACGTAGACCATTGGTCTACCTGTGGATTATCATTCAGCTACAACTCACACAAAGTGTTAAATGCTGAAATTTAGTTACATCTATCCAAGACAGAATTAACTAGTTCATAATTATAATGCTTTCTTAATCTTAAAATCTAATTTTAGAGCTATTGGAGTATTAAACTCCAACCTTGTACTCATGAAATTAATAATCTCATCTTAGCCATGTTCTGACCATTATGTCCTAAGTTAGTTTCACTAAACTTGTAAATACTGGATACACTGAATCCCAAACAATGAACACATAACTATGGGTCAACTTAATCAGACTTGAATCCTAAAAGATTCAGTCATGCTCACAAGAGCATCCAAGACGAGCATACTCCTGATGTTAAAACATATAGGACATTCCATCGAAGTTCTAGCATCCTAAAAATTAGAACTCAATGGAGTCTTATCTAGCGGCCTAGATACAAAGGTACTAACAACGATTTGTTCAGCATCACACCCCCACTAGTTTACGCGCCTTTGAACATGTCCTTGACATTTGTATATGTCAACTCCTACTAGTAGTTATATATATATATACATACATATATATATGTATATATATATATATATAT
>JAOXJP010004952.1:0-18143 GCA_025762735.1 Platanus orientalis | reverse complement strand
GACCACTAACATAGCTTTGAGTTTTGGAGGCAAGAAAGTACAATTACAATGATATGTAGACTCAGACTTGTCAATAGATAAAACCAAGAGTATAAGGGATATGTGCTTACTTTGGGGGGTACAACGGTTAGTTGGATATCTCAACTATAGATGATAATTGTACTTTCTTCAACGGAAACATAATAAATTGCAGCAATGGAAGCTAGCAATAAACTGATTTGGTTGAAAAACCTTATAAAAGAACTGCAAAGGAAGCAAGAGAACAATAGACTATTTAGTGACAGTTATAGTGCTATTCATCTTGTGAAAAATTCAGCCTTTCAAGAAAAGATGAAGTACATTAATTGAATGTATCACTTCATAAGATCTCTCTTAGAGAAACAAGTGTTGAAGTTGGAAAAGGTTTAAATGGATGAAAATCCACCAGACATGCTTACAAATGTGGTGATAGTTTAGAAACTAGAGCTTTGTAAAGCTTCAATTGGTTTTCATGATTAAGGATAAAGAAAAAGAGTTGTAAGAGATTCACGGGAAAAAAAGAAGAGGTCTCATCACAGGTGTAGAAGCTAAACAACAGGAAGAGAACATTAGTCTTTAAGTGGGAGGTTGTTGGTGTAGATCCTGATGCAGTTGGAGGAGCAAAGACGAATATGCTAGAAGCTTGGATGGATCCAAAGGGCACTTGGATTGATCCAACATAGTCAAACCGATCCAACATTAAGAAGACCGATCCAAGCAATTTCGGGATTGCGTAGAAGGAACACCAAAATGTAGGTGAACCGATCCAATTTTTAGTCGGATTGATCAGACTTGGGCCTCGGACTGAAAGGTCCGTGGGAGAGAGGGACTCTTGTCAAGTTTGACCTCTATGATGTATACAATGTCTCTATTGTTGTTTAGATTTAGTTAAGCTTGAAAGAGAGTGAAAAACTTGTTGTTTGTGAGAGATTGAGAGAGAATTCTTGTGTTCTTCCAAAGATAGTGGAACTTTTTTTGTGGCTTTGTGGTTTTTCCCAAACTTGGGATTTTCCACGTAAATCCTATGTTTTGTGGTATGCTTGTAGTTTGATTGTTTTTGTTCTTTTATTGTTATTACTTTCATTTTATTTGGTTTGATTGGTAGACTTTTGGCATAACTTCCAAGTTCCTTGCACTTTGATCTTGCCCACATGTCTTCCCTATGCACTTTCACTCCTACGTTAAGATAAGCTCTTTAAGAAAGCGTTGCAAGGAAGCCCCAGGTTTCATCAGACTCATGCAATATTTCAAGTATATATATATATATATATATATATATATATATATTATTCCTTCATTATAATTTAGGTATTTATGGGTAATGTTTCTGTCATAGACGATTTAAGCAACTTCTACTTTAATGGTTTTTTTTTCTTTTGTGATAACCATTTGTATAGGATGTGTTTGTTTGATTCAAAATTTATTTGTTTATTATTTGAATGATGTGAATTTGATTTTTGCCAATTGCACAAAAGTTCTTGAAAAAATAGATATATTCTATGATTAGGATGTTTTATGCATATCTTGATATTGGTAACTGGGCAAGTTAGTCTATGTGCATTTATTGGATTTCTAAACAAGAAAATGATCAGTGGTTTTGCTAGTTGGGGATCTACTTCCGTAGAAATGGATGAGGATGTCATCGTGTGATGTATGTATGGTATGTGTTGTGTTAATGGAATGTGTTAGATGATTCACATGTCGTGGTTAGATTATGCTATTTTCTGAAGGAGGTATTGATAAACTAGGTGGTGTGCACTTGTGATTTGATGAAACTTATTTCTATCGTCATTGAATGGTTTTGATGTTGCCATCATTAATGAGTGATAATGTTGACGTGCTACTTGAATACTTTTTTTTTTTTTGAGTGATGCTGTTGCAGAGGATTCATGTATGATGTGCATTTAATAACTAAACTGCTAAGAAGATTGTTTAGGATCCATTATTTTTTTTTAAAAGGTTCATTGCTATTAGGCAAAATCAAACATGCTACTTAAGGACAGATTTGTTGTTTCCTATGATTGATACAATGGATTTTGGCATATAAGCTGAAAGTAGTTCTATTAAAAAGTGTTTATTTGAATTTTGATTAGTGGACTGACTGAGGTGTTGGATTGAAATCAACTAATTGGAGGAAATATGACGGAAAATCAAGAGATTAGTGTGCTCTTGATGCCAACAAACATATAAAAAACAAAACTACTTTGTTGTATAACTAATAGAGACTTGAAATTTCATTCCAATAACTTGAAAATATCAAGTTACAAGGTAGTATTTATAGGCTACACCACAAAAACGAATTTGGACTCACATTAACTCTTTTAGAATTTCTATGTATCAAACCACAAACCTATTAAATGAAAATACATGTATGTAGAACTCCAAGGTGAATGTAGAACTCCAAGATGAATGTAGAACTCCAAAATCCACTAAAAGACTTGTGAACCAATAAAGACTTTTAGTCTTGCAAGGAGGAAGTTAATGGGCCTAGCTTAATTAACATTCCAACAGCCCCCTTAAGTTATACCTTCACCATGTCGAGTTTCTCTTTCATTTTGTAGAAAGTTTCGATCTTCAATGCCTTTGTGAAAATATCCGCAACTTGTTCTTAAGTTTTGCAAAACTTTACATCAATATCACTTTTTTTGATCAAGTCTTGTATGAAGTGATACTTGATCTGAATGTGTTTGCTTTTGTTATGAAAAACCGGATTCTTGGTGAGAGCAATTGTTGAACTATTATCACAAAATATCTTTATACCTTCTTCTTACCCAAAGAGCTTGACAAGATGCAAATTCCAATGAAATATATTCTACTTCAGCTATTGAGAGAGCCCCACTGGTTGCTTCTTTGATGCCCATGAAATTGCACTGGAACTAATGTTGAAGATATAGCCGAAAGTGCTTTTGCTATCATCAACACTTCCACCCCAATCACTGTCACTATATCCAATCAAATTTGAATCTTCAACTTTTCTATAGTGAATTCCATCATCGATTATTCCACATACATATCTCAAGATTGTTTTACCTGCTTCCCAATGATTTTTCTTAGGAGATTCCATGAATCTACTAAGCATGCTTAACGTAAACATGATATCTAGTCTTGTAGCCGTTAAATACATGAGGCTACCAATAAGACTCCTATAAAGAGTTTCATCAACCCTTATTTCAGCATTGTTATTGCTTAACTTCAAACCAACTTCCATTGGAGCGCTTATAGGTTTAGCATCTTCCATTCTAAACCTTTTCAACAAATCTTTTGCATACTTCTTTTGAGTGATAAATATTTCATCTTCATTTTGCTTGACTTCAATTCCAAGAAAGAAATGAAGAAGACCCATGTCGGTCATTTCAAATTCATGGATCATAGCTTTCTTGAATTCTTCACATAAATTCAAGTTATTCCCAATGAAAATTAAATCATCAGCATATAAGCAAACAACCAAAAACTCACATTGAGTTCCTTCTTTGATGTAAAGAGTGTGCTCAAATGGACACCTTTTGAAGCCATTCTTCAAGAAATATCCATCAATATGACTATACCAAGCCCTTGGTGCTTTTTAAGGCCGTATAGTGCTTTCTTCAAATGACATACCTTATGTTCTTCACCTTTCTTCACATAACCAAGAGGTTGATCAATATAAACTTCTTCTTCAAGATGCCCATTCAAGAATTCCGATTTGGCATCCATTTGATAAACCTTCCAACTTCTTTGAGCCGCCAAAGCTAGAACCATCTGGATTATTTCAAAACGAGCAATGAGAGCAAATATTTCTTGTTAGTTAATGCCATACATTTGCTTGTAGCCTTTCACCACTAGACGAGCTTTATACTTGTCAACCTCTCCTTTTGAATTGAGCTTTATCTTGTACACCCATTTTACTCCAATTATTTCTTGTCCATTTGGAAGCTCCACAAGCTCCTAAGTCTTGTTTCTTTCAATTGAATCAATTTCTTGATCCATTGTTTGTTTTTACTTCACTTCTTGAGATGTATTATCAAAGCTAATTGGATCAACATCGGCAAACAAGGCAAAATTAATCAAATCTTCATCCAAGACTCTTCTTGAAGCTTCATAGATTTCTCTTATGTTTTTTGTCTTCTTAAGAGGAAAATCAAAACTCCTTGAAGTTTATGAAGATGAAGATGGAGAAGAAAATGGGGAAGAAGGTGGAGTATTATCCTCTTCATTTCCTTCAATGTCATCATTTTGAACACCATTGTTTTCTTTCATATCCACACAAACTGATTTTGTCTTTTTACATGTACATCCAAATCCCAAGATCCTTCTTCATTGAATTTTACATCCCTATTAATGATTATTTTCTTGGTAATGAAATTATACAATTTGTATGCTTTTAAACTTTCACTATACCCAATAAAAATGCATTTTTCGGATTTTTCATCCAACTTACTTCTTTTTTCATCCGATATATGAGAATATGCAATACTCCCAAAAATTCTCAAGTGTCCAACACATGGTTTATGACCACTTCAAGCTTCTTGAGGAATCATGTCTTGAACACTTTTGAAAGAAGCACAATTCAAAAGATAGATAACACAAGCTACGGCTTCCGCCCAAAATACATTAGGCATTCTCTTGGCTTTTAGCATGCTTCTAGCCAATTCTATGATTGTTCTATTCTTCCTTTCGACAACCCCACTTTGTTGAGGAGAATTCCGAGTATTGAATTGATGCCAGATGCCATTTTCTTTTAAGAAATTTTCAAACTCATGAGACATATTCACCACCTCGATCAGAACACAAAGTGGTTTCATGGTGAAAACTTTGCGTTGTATGCATGGACCTGCATAGATCCGAATGCATGAGCTTAAGTGGTTGTGATGCTCTCCAAGCTTTTTCAACAGGAAATGAATCTCCATGATGCTTTCTAAATGCACATCATTCACAAACTTGATTTTAAAGGTTGATGGTGGGCATGCCTTTGACGATATTCTTCTTTTCCATTAAGGCAAGAGTCTTAAAACTCAAGTGACCATAATGGAGATGTCATAGCCATGAATTATCTTTGATAGTATTGTTGAAGCAATGATGAGTTGAAAACTTTAAAGGAAACATTTTGTTTGGAGTCATTTCACATTGGCTATGAGTGCATTGTTCTTGTCTTTGATCTCGCATGCACCTTCCTTGAAATAGATATTGTGTCCTTTCAAAATAAGTTATCTAATACTTAAGAGATTGTGCTTAAGGTTGGGAACATAAAAGACATTGAAGATGCGCTTAACACATTCCTTTGATTTGACAAGAATATCACCGCTACCTTTCACCGAAAGCCTCCTGTCATCACTCGTTCTAACTTCACTTTGGATTGACTCATCCAAGTTCACTAACATGTTTTTGTTTCCCGTCATGTGATTACGACAACCACTATCAAGATACCAAGTCTCATCAAGAGGAATTTCTTGCACATTACAAGTAATAAAGAGAGTGTCTTCTTCTTTGCTTTGGTCTTTCTCATGCATGAAAGTTGATTCCTTCTTATTTTCCTCTGCCAATCTTTTTCTACAAAACTTTATGGTTTGACCAAACTTTTGGTAATGATAGCATTGGACTTGAGATAAAGGTCGTCATCTCCATCTTCCACGATTAAAAGAAGAATAAGAAGAATATTCATTTTCATCTTTTTCAAATTCTTGATTTCTTCCAACATTGCTCATTCCTCTTCTATGATGAAAACCTCGTCCTCTTCTTCCTCTAGAACCTCCCCTAAAGGAGATTTGAGTTTGAAAAGCTTGCTTTAAATGAGAAGTATCATATTTCTTCATACGAAGTTCATGGGATTGAAGTGATCCCAACAAACTCTCCACCAATAAAGAAGATAAGTCTTTTGATTCTTCTATTACAACAACAATAGACTCAAACTGTCAGGTCAAGCTTCGTAGGATTTTCTCAACAATCTTTTGGTCTTCAATATTTTCTCTATTTACTTTTAATTGATTAACAAGAGAAATAACTCGATTGAAGTATTCTTCAACACTTTCGGAGTCCTTCATTTTTGATAAATCAAACTCACTTCTAAGTATTTGTAATCTTACTAATTTCACTTTGTCATCTCCCTTGTATGATGCATAGAGTGTATCCCATGCTTGCTTCGCCAATGTCATCGATGAAATTCTTTCAAAGATGACGTCATCCACTACTTGGTAGATGAAAAACAACACCTTCTTATCCTTCTTGCGATTTTCTTTCAACTCATTGATTTGTTGTTGAGTGAGAGTTGATTGATCCGCCAACTTTACGAATCCTCTCTCTACAATATCTCATAGATCTTGTGATCCATATAGCACCTTCATTTGTATGCTCTATTGACTATAATTCTTCCCATTGAAACAGAGAAGTTGTGGCTGCAACATGTTGTTGTTGGAAGCCATGGTTCTCCTTCAACAAGGCTCTGATACCACTTTATTGGATTGAAACCAACTACTTGGAGGAAAGAGGATAAAAAATCAAGAAATTAGTATGCTCTTGATGCTAATAAACAAATAAAAACAAAACTACTTTGTTGTATAACTAATGGAGACTTGAAATTTCATTCCAATAACTTTAAAATGCCAAGATACAAGGTAGTATTTATAGGCTACATCACAAAAACGAATTTGGACTCACATGAACTCTTTTAGACTTTCTATGTATCAAACCACGAACCTATTAAATGAAAATACATGTATATAGAACTCTAAGGTGAATGTAGAACTCCAAGATGAATGTATCCAAGTTCCAAGACGAATGTAGAACTCCAAGATACTTCAAAACTCCAAAACCCAATAAAAGACTTGTGAACCAAGGAAGACTTTTAGTCTTTCAAGGAGGAAGTTAATGGGCCTAGATTAATTAACATTCCAACAGCTCCCCTTAAGCTAGAACTTTACCATACCAAGTTTCTCCTTCATTTTGTAGAAAGTTTCAATTTTCAATGTCTTTTGTGAAAATATCCATAACTTGTTCTTGAGTTTTGCAAAACTAGACATCAATATTGTCTTCTTTGATCAAGTTTCGTATGAAGTGATACTTGATCCAAATGTGCTTGTTTTTGCTATGAAAAACAAGATTCTTGGTGAGTGCAATGACTGAACTATTATCACAAAATATCTTTATACCTTGTTCTTGCAAATACTTAAGTTCTTCAAGAACCCATCTTACCTAAAGAGCTTGACAAGATGTAAATGCCAATGAAATATATTCCGCTTCAGTTGTTGAGAGAGCTACCACCGATTGCTTCTTTGATGCCCATGAAATTGCATCGGAACCAATGTAGAAAATATAGTCAGAAGTGTTTTTGCTATCATCAATACTTTCACCCTAATCACTGTCACTATATCCAATCAAATTTGAATCTTCAACTTTTTTATAATGAATTCCATCATCGATTGTTCCACTTACATATCTCAAGATTCTTTTACCTGCCTCTCAATGATTTTTCTCAGGAGATTCCATGAATCTACTAAGCATGCTTACCACAGACATGATATCTGATCTTGTAGCCATTAAATACATGAGGCTGCCAACAAGACTCCTATAAAGAGTTTCATCAACCCTTCTTTGAACATTGCTATTGCTTAGCTTCAAACCAACTTCCATTTGAGTGTTTATAAGTTTAGCACCTTTCATTTTGAACATTTTCGACAAATCTTTTGCATACTTCTTTTGAGTAATGAAAATTTCATCTTCATTTTGCTTGAATTCAACGCTAAGAAAGAAATGAAGAAGATCCATGTCGGTCATTTCAAATTCATGCATCATAGCTTTCTTGAATTCTTCACATAAATTCAAGCTATTCGCGGTGAAAATTAAATCAACATATAAGCAAACAACCAAAAACTCACATTGAGCTCATTCTTTGATGTAAAGAGTGCTCAAATGGACACCTTTTGAAGTCATTCAAGAAATACCCATCAATGCGCCTATACCAAACCCTTGGTGCTTGTTTGAGGCTTTATAGTGCTTTCTTCAAATGACACATTGTACCTTATATTCTTTACCTTTCTTCACATAACTGGGAGGTTGATCAATATAAACATCTTCTTCAAGATGCCCATTCAAGAATGCCGATTGGACATCCATTTGATAAACCTTCCAATTTCTTTGAGCCACCAAAATTAGAATCATTCGGATTGTTTCAAGACGAGCAATGGGAGCAAATATTTCTTGGTAGTCAATGCCATACCTTTTCTTGTAGCCTTTCACTACTAGGTGAGCTTTGTACTTATCAACCTCTCTTTTTGAATTGAGCTTTGTTTTATACACCCATTTTACTCTAATTGTTTCTTGCCCATTTGAAAATCCCAAGTCTTGTTTTTTTTAATTGAATAAATTTATTGATCCATTGCTTGTTTCTACTTCACTTCTTGAGATGCATCTTCAAAGTAAATTGGATCAGCATCAGCAAACAAGGCAAAGTTGATCAAATCTTCATCAAAGACCCTTCTTAAAGCTTCATAGATTTCTCTTATGCTTTTTGTCTTCTTAGGAGAAAAATCAGAACTCCTTAAAATTGATGAAGATGAAGATAGAGAAGAAAATGAGGAGGAAAGTGGAGTACTATCCTCTTTATTTCCTTCAATGTCATCATTTTGAACACCATTGTTTTCTTCCATATCCACACAAACTGATTTTTGTCTTTTTTTATATACATCTCAATCCCAAGATTCTTCTTCATTGAATTTTACATTCCTACTAATGATTATTTTCTTGATAATGGGATTATACAATTTGTATGCCTTTGAACTTTCACTATACCCAACAAAGATGCATTTTTCAAATTTGTCATCCAACTTACTTCTTCTTTCATCCGGTATATGAGAATGTGCAATACTCTCAAAAATTCTCAAATGTCCAACACATGGTTTATGACCACTCCAAGCTTCTTGAGGAGTTATGTCTTGAACACTTTTAGAAGAAGCACGATTCAAAAGATAGATGACACATGCTACGGCTTCCGCCCAAAATACATTAGGCATTCCTTTGGCTTTCAACATGCTTCTAGCTAATTCCATGATTGTTTTATTCTTTCTTTCAATAACCCCATTTTGTTGAGGAGTGTACCGAGTAGTGAATTGATGCCGGATGCCAATTTTTTAAAGAAATTTTCAAACTCATGAGACCTCCATTCACCACCTCAATCGGAATGCAAAACTTTCACCAAAAAAACCACTTTACTTCTCAACCAAGGCCTTGAAAACTTTGAAACATCCAAAGACTTCTGATTTTTTTTTTTAAGAAAATAAATCCATGTCTTTCTACTGTAGTCATCAATGAAGGTAAGAAAATAACGATTACCTCCAATCAAAGTCGTATGCATGGGCCCTCATAAATCCGAATGTATGAGCTCAAGTGGTTGTGGTGCTCTCCAATCTTTTCTAACGGGAAATGAATCTCTATGATACTTTTCAAGTGCACATCCTTCACAAACTTGATTTTGAAGATTGATGTCGGGCATGCCTTTGACGATATTCTTCTTCCCCATTAAAGCGAAACTCAAGTGACTGTAACGGAGATGTCATAGCCATGAATTATCTTTGATAATATTGTTGAAGCAATCTTGAGTTGAAAACTTTAAAGGAAACATTTTGTTTGGAGTCATTCTCACATTGGTTATGAGTGCATTGTTCTTGCCTTTGATCTCACATGCATTTTTCTTGAAATAGACATTGTGTCCTTTCAAAACAAGTTGTCCAATACTTAAGAGATTTTGTTTGAGGTTGGCAATATAAAAGACATTGGAGATGCACTTGACGCCTTCCTTTGATTTGACAAGAATATCACTACTTCCTTTCATTAAAAACCTCTTGTAATCGCCCGTTCTAACTTCACTTTGGATTGACTCATTCAAGTTCACGAACATGCTTTTGTTTCCCATCATATGGTTATTACAACCACTATCAAGATACTAAGTCTCATCAAGAGGAACTGCTTGCATATTGCAAGCAAGAAAGAGAGTGTCTTCTTCTTAGCTTTTATCTTTCTCATGCATGAAAGTTGATTCATTATTGTTTTGTTCTACCAATCTTTTTCTACAAAACTTTATGGAATGACCAAACTTTTGGCAATGATAGCATTGAACTTTAGATAAAGGTCGTCATCTCCCTCGTCCACGATTAGAAGAGGAATATTCATTTTATTCTTTTTTAAATCATTGATTTCTTCTAGCATTGCTCATTCCCCTTCCACGATGAAAACCTCGTCCTCTTCTTCCTCTAGAACCTCCCCTAAAGGAGATTTGAGTTTGGAAAACTTGTTTTAAAGGAGAAGAATCATATTGTTTCATACGGAGTTCATGGGATTGAAGTGATCCCAACAAACTCTCCATCGATAAAGAAGATAAGTCTTTTGATTATTCTATTGCATCAACAATAGACTCAAACTTTTGGGTCAAGCTTCGTAGGATTTTCTCAACAATCTTTTGGTCTCTAATATTTTCTCCATTTACTTTTAATATTTAACAAGATAAATAACCCAATTGAAGTATTCTTTAACACTTTTGAAGTCCTTCATTTTTTATAAATCAAACTCACTTCTAAGTGTTTGTAACATTACTAATTTCACTTTGTCATCTCCCTTGTATGATATATAGAGTGTATCTCATGCTTGTTTCGCCAATGTTACCGATGAGATTCTTTCAAAGATGACTTCATCCACTGCTTGGTAGATGAAAAACAACGTCTTCTTGTCCTTCTTGTGATTTTCTTATAACTCATTGAGTTGTTGTTGAGTGAAAGTTGATTGATCTGCCAGCTCTATGAATCCACTCTCTATAATATCTCATAGATCTTGTGATCCATATAACACCTTCATTTATATGTTCCATCGACTATAATTCTTTCCACTGAAACGGGAAAGTTGTGGCTACAACATGTTGTTGTTGGAAGCCATGGTTCTCCTTCAATAAGGCTTTGATACCACTTTGTTGGATTGAAACCAATTACTTGGAGAAAAGAAAACAAAAAACCAAGAAATTAGTGTGCTTTTGATGCCAACAAACATAAAAAAACAAAACTACTTTGTTTATAACTAATGGAGACTTGAAATTTCATTCCAATAACTTGAAAATGCCAAGATAAAATGTAGTATTTATAGGCTACATCACAAAAACGAATTTGGACTCACATTAACTCTTTTAGACTTTCTATATATCAAACCACGAACCTATTAAATGAAAATACTTGTAAATAAATCTCCAAGGTGAATGTAGAACTCAAGATGAATGTATCCAAGTTCTAAGATGAATATAGAACTCTAAGATACTTCAAAACTCCAAAACCCAATAAAAGACTTGTATTAACATTCTAACACATCAGCGCCGAAAAGTGATAAGGGCATCCCCAAAAAAGTGTAAATCACTTTTTCGGCACTGATGTAACCACACCCTAGTCCATACGCAGAGTGTGCACACATCTTTTGTTCGCATGGAATCTGGGCTCCAAACCATTTGAATCTATTTTGCCCTCGTGTTTTCTTTCATATCTTCTTATATTTCGTGGTTAATCGTCTGTAAAATTTAGGCCTGCAGTTTCTTACACAATTGCACATGTTGTTCCTCTTACCATGGGATGATTGTTGGAGCCCCAAAGACATGTACGGGTTCCATAGCTCCAACCCAAATGCTCCCTTTAACAATATAATTAATTTATACTAAACAAACTCAAAAAATTCGTCAACTCAAATATCTAGAAGGTACCCGTTAGCAAACCCAAATAGAGCCTGATTATTGATCAGATTCAAGATGTTGAATCCAAATCCTATTAAAAATAGCATCTGAAATTGTAGACGTTGTTTGGTAATATTCCATTCCTTGAAAGACAATGGATATTATACCCAATGAAACGGCCTGGTCCTTTTTTCTTCCCCATAATGATTCCCAGTATTTCATCTCCTATCTGAATAATAAGACCGTTACCCCATTACTAAACATTTTGAAAAGACGACATATAACCCACCTAAATCCTTTTTTAATTATCAAAAGTTGAATCCATTATTAAAAGAAAAATTGGGGCTGTTCTGACGTTTTCAAAGGTGCATGACACCATGGTCATCCTAAGCAACAGCTTGGATTCGAGTTGAATGTTATGATGAAAGAACAAATAACTTGTGAACAATTAACTTGTGGTTCAAATGAGTGTTCGAGTCTGGTCAAACCTGGGTCGAATAAAACGGGATGTTAATTGGGTGGGGTGAGCCGGGCTGAGGTCTGTCCAAACTCAGCCTAAAATTTTTCACCTGAGCCAAATTTGGCCTGAATGAAACTTCGGGCCTATAAGTTGAGCCCAAACTGAGCCTGTTTTAAATAACGGTTTTGGATCGTGTTTGAACTGTTCAAATTAACTATTTTCTTAATTTTTGGGTTGACTTTAGGCCCATAATTACCCATAAATACATATTACATGGGTCTTTTTGAAATAGATGACACTTTAACTATTTGATGATAGTAAATTTGTTAAAAATATATGGATCCAAAAGGAATAAAAAAAACATAAACCTAATATCAACATATAAATAAAATTATTATTTATTAACTAGTGGGCCGGGCCAAGCTGGACATCAGGCTGAACTTGAGCCTGCCCAAACTCAGCCTGAATAAACCTTTAGGCCTAATAGTTGGGTCCAAACTCAGTCCAGCCTAGAACTAGGTTGGCTCAGCCCGATTATTTTTTGGACCGAACATGTTAAGCTTTGGACCAGTCCGACCCAATTGACAGCCTTACTACTAGGCTAAGAAAATATTAAATAGTATAAATAAAGCTACATATATCTCTTCTCCTTTTCAGGTTACATTAGAACATATAAGGCCAAAAGGGTATTTCAAATCAATGTGGGTTTGAGGTTGTTATAGCAAAAACTCAAAATGAGATAAAGGTCTAATTGTTATTGAATAGATGGGTTACATTTTTACCAAAAAAAAAAAAAAGGTTTCACTATTCACTACTTAGTGGAGATTAAGAAAGAAAGGGAGGGAGAGAGATGGAGAGGTACCAGTCCGTTCACAGTCAAAGAGGACTCGAGATTTGCAATGAATTGTACATCAATGAGCGATGGAGACAATAGTGGCAATGGTGATCAGGATGACAGCAGTGATGGCAATGGTGAGTCCACCTCCGGTGAGTTCTTTCATTTCCCTCTATCTTCTTCTTCAGAGATTTTCCATTATTATTATTTTTTTCCCAGATATTCAAATTCATATCTGATATTCGGTTAGTTAAACGAATTCGAAGCCCTTTTTAAAATATCCATTGAATATCAGTTTGAATTCAAATGTACATGTAAACCAATAGCCTGGTTAGCAGCCACCTGTAATGTAATCATTTTGAGTTTCTCAAGGCATTTGTAGCCATTAGATGATGGTTTGTAATGAATTCACTCAAATTTATACTGATTTGTTGACTACAATTAGAAATGAAGTCATCTTAAGTTTTTCTATAAATGAAATGACTAATGTTAACAAGCACAATCCGGTACAAATCTGAATGAGATCATTACAAACCATCCCTTTGAGGCTACAAAAGCCTTGGGAAACTCAAATGAAATGATTACATCACAGGTGGCTGCCAAACACAGTCTAAATGATTCGAATACTAATATTTCTATATTTGCTTCGTATTCACTCCATTGGTATGTCAGGTCCATGGCTAATCTGGTCAGGTTAGAATTGTCCAACTCGAACCTGATCCAACAGGGCGAGTTGGTTGGTTGGATCATGAAATGCCTCCCTCGGTTCCAATTTTACTAGTCTTAAGAAATACAAATTTCGCAATAGTGTGAACTTGGATTGGGCTCAATTCATCAATTGTGTGAACTTGGACTGGGAGCTTATATCTAGCTAAGGTAAACTGATCTTTACCCAAGAGGCAAGAGCTGATGAAGCCAAGCCCAGCTCATCTTGTTACGTGCCAAGACAAGTTAGGGCCAGGCCTAGTTTGAGAGCTACTATTTGAAGACTTGGGCCACACTATAGCTTTCTTTAGCGAAAACCTTAAACCATGCTAGATCTATGGGTACTACAGTCAGCCCAACCTTGGGTAATGGTATTTTAGAGGCAGCTCGAGCTCAAGGTAGCCGAACCAAGGCTGAACCTCATGCGTAGCTGCACATAAAACTAAATAAACCTAAGCCAAGTTAGGGTGGGTTAGTTCGCTTTAGGCTTGACTCAATTAGAAATTAGATTATATTTTAGTTAACTATACTACTTAATATAGTAATCCTCAGTACCAAACTTTACTATAATTATTTTCATTATATTCGTTATGATTTTTTTTTTGTTTTTTGTGGGTTATGAGCTTTGGATCAGAGGTTTTGTGGGCTTGCAAATTTAGCTCTATATAGGCCATATTTTACAGCCTAGGCTTAAGTGAGCCAAGCTGAGCATAACCTAATCCTTAATTACCTTGAATCTAAACCAAGCATGAGGCCAAGCTGAGCTGGGCAAAGCCTTAACTCATTTTATAGCCCTATAAAAATGATCAAATCAAAGTTTACCATGTCATGAAAGTGAAGATTTCCAGAGAGGATCGTCAACCGTTTGAAACTCCTCTACAGTCCGAACTATCACAGCCACAAATGTAGGGTGTGTTTTAACTGAAGTTTTGTGAAGCCTGATGTTACTGAAGAACCAAGAAGGTGCCAAGGGATCAAGCCACTTATTTGTTTGATCGATCGAAAAAAAAATGAGTTAATTTACACTGGAACCATTGGATCAATCAAACAAAATGGTGTTGAACCATTGGATCGATCAAGCAAAGAATGCTATTGGCTGAGACACATTTCCATCGATTGATCAAATTGTCCAAACCACAAAAAAGAATTCTACACTCACAACGAAGTACAAAAGTGTATTTTGATGAAGTGGTTGGGTAACCCTATTCCTTGGGGTATCATATATATATATATGGACGTCTAGGACAATAAGTTTTGAGAGACAAAAGAGAGTGGTTGTGTGTGTGCGTGTGAAGCTTGTAAATTTGAAAGTGTCTTAGAACACATCATTTCTTCTAAAATAGGGAAATTATCTTTGCAGTTGTGTGGTTTTTCTCTAATTTGGGATTTTTCAAGTAAATCATGTGTTTTGTAGTGTTCTTGTACATTTTCTTTTATTCTATAATAGGGTAATTATTATTATTGTATCCCAAGAACCTTCAATAAAAGTTGCGATCCTAATAGTTTGAAATTCAAATCTCAAGGGTGAAAAAAACCACCCACATTTGTGTCTCTACAAAAGTCATGAGCCAAAAGTGTCAAATGAAGTCAAACCAGCCAGCCTAATCCATTGATAACTTAAAACACTATTCACCAACAAAGAGAAACAAACTATTAAGAGAGTATTCATGGAATCATGGGCAAGCCCATTTGGTAGCATTATGTCCATAGTTGTACGTTGATGTCTACCTCTCCCACTATGTTTCGGGGAGCACCAAATAGTCGGCAGGCCCGAGGGCTACCCAATAAATAAATAAAAATGTGAATCAAATAAAAAGAAAGGAGAGAAAGATAAAAGGGGCGTCTATGAAACCTTAAAATTATATTTAAGAGAAGACTCATGCTAATACAAAGTCAATCAAGTAGGAAATAAATGTTCTGCCTAGGATGGTACCCAGGACACTAGGGAATGTCATATGAAATAAATGGGTGGGACTTAGATGAAATTTCCCACCCATTTTATTCCATATGACGTCCCCTAGTGTCCTAGACACCAAATCCTAGACAAGACATTTGCTCCTAGTAATTGAGTGTCAAGCGGATGCGTCCCAATTCAGTAAGAGGGTCTTCCAAGTGATGTAGGTTTTCAAACCCAGTCCAAATATAGAATGGCCTATAACTTTAAGCCCAATCCCAGATTTTGTAATAAACTATAAGCCTAATGTAAGACCAAATTTCATTGCTCTTGATCAATAGAAATTTGATATCTAAATTACCTTAACTTTAGATGGTCGGTTTATTATTTTGTGTGGGAACAATTACTCTTAAATTTTCTTAAAAAAACTTATTAATTACTTGTTGCACCCAATAACCTATACCAATAGGGCCCTGAATTTCGGCACATGACATGAGCACATTCATTCATTATCACATAAATCTCCTATAAAATTTTTGTCTTTTTCATTTACTTTCACATTTATACACAACGGAATAATATGTCATTTACAAACCATTAATCATAATCATTTCCACAAGTCTGACCTATAAATTAAATACATAGTCTATAATAAACCATAAACCGAATATCTATAAACCTGTATATCTAACATTCTAAACTAAATACCTATAATTCGACATTAATTGAAATCAAATAATAAACTAACTAATTTATTATATCCCTTTCAATAAAACTGAAATAAAGATCATGTCTCTACTAAAGTAAATAACTGAAAACAAAATCTCAATGTCTCATAGCATAAATCAAATTCGTATCTAGTTCTCTCTATTTGAAAATGTTATTTTGTAGTCTCTTCATCATCTGTGTACTAATTCAGAGTAAATTTGACAGACTCAATAAGAAAACTGGTAAACTATAGGAAACATTGGATCAAGACTTAGCATGATTTCAATAATATAAAACAAATAGTTTTTCATATTCTAAACAATATATAGAACAATACAGTATTCAATTCATTATTTTAACAATACTAAACATGCTATAAAAATACAATTTCATATGTAAAACTGAAAACAATACAAATCATATAGTTTTAATTTAATCAGAACAGAACATATCATAAACAAATTTCATACCATAGCCAAAACAGAACAGAACATATAATTGATATCAAAGTCAATACATATAATAATTCGCACCATTTATTCCCTAATGAGAATGACCAGAACAATTCACACTATATACTTGATGAGATGGGTTATTACTACCAATTGGACAAATAGTAAGGATCCATATAACAGTTCGCACCATATATCCGGGGAAGTAGGTTTATAAATAGTTCACCCCATATACCCGCTAAGGTGGGTTCTATCAATTAAACCCCCTGATGGACATGGTGGCTTTATAATATAATATATCATTCTCATGCAGTTTCAATCAAAACATATAACTATCTTATGCATATTATTTACAATAAACTTATTCAATACAAATATAACATAAATTATTTGATCCTCCTAAGCACAATTTATAGATGATCTTTTCAAAACTTTACAAATATATCCATAAACATTACTTTTTTGAAATCCCTAACAATAACATAAGAAATCAATATATTTCGTTACAAAATGGAGATTCAAGAACACTAAGAACCCATACAATATGAATCTAAAGTAAAACATGTAGGTTTCTTTGCAAATCAGTATACAAATACTTTAAAAATATAATTAAATTCAAAACAAACCATAGATTAATTATTTCACTTCAAAAACAAAATCCCCTTTTCAAAATACTTGGTTTTCCTTCAAAAACATAGTTATACATGTAGTATCAATGCAAAACGGATTCAAAACAAAGATTATAGCACTCAAGGATCCTAAGGAATTAAAAACAAATCATCAATTACTTATGTTTTTACAATATTCAATTTATCTCTTTTAAGACAATGTTATAAGAACTTTAGGCAAACCAAAACCAATGTAAAACAATTTCAATCCTTTTAGAATGAGATCAATAACGTTCTAAGAACCTGAAAAATGAAAGCGAAACAAAGTTTACCAGTGTTCTTACCTCTTTACTTATAAATTCGTTTCTAAGTTTTTTGTTCTTCAAAAAATCCCAAAAATTTCTTGAAAAATCTAGTTTTTCTCTTCTTCTTGCTCTTTGATTCTTTTCTAGGGTTTCCATGACAAATTATATTAAGATCAACACATTCTATATACCCAAAGAAAGTTCCAAAACAATTAGAATGCCCCCAAAGTTGAAGAGTCGTAAAAAAACGACTTTCCGTTTTTGAAACAAACATGACCGATTAATCGGTACCCCCTAGCTGGATCAATCAGACTTGGGCACAAATTTTTTCATTTTCTGTTTTGGTCTTGCATACTCAATTGCCTATATCTTTTTCATTTGGACTTTGATTTACTCATCGTTTGTTACGTTGGAAATTAGACTTCTGTTCTAATAACATATAATTTACACAATAATTCTTCCTTCATTTTTACCGGTGTATCTCTAAAGC
>JAOXJP010004941.1:0-18143 GCA_025762735.1 Platanus orientalis | reverse complement strand
ATCTGTACTCGTGTGAGGAGGATAGAGACGGGAAGCCACAACTACCACCCCTGAAAATCCATACATTGGACTCAACCAAATCTTTATTTCATTCTTCAAAATTGAATTACAACCTAAAAATCCATCTATTTATAAACTTAAACTACTTAGACTCCTAATCTAACTAGGACTCCTAATCAAAATGTCTTATTTGCAATTAAACTATCGGCTATTAAAGCCTTATTACATAAACCATTAATATTTCCCTAAAATTTTAAAATATTAATTTCCAAGGGCTTTAGGGGATGGATTACCGATTAAAACTAAAGAAATAAATTAAGAAAGTTAAAGAAAACCCTAAAATCAACCCAGAAACAACCCTAAAATAAAATGGACTTAAATAAAATAACCCTAAAATAAACCAAAAACATCTTAATATCCCTAAAACTTGTTGGAAGCGTCCCTAGAAGTCTTGAATTGAAAGAATCTTCACAAATCTTAAATTGGGCTCTCTTTTAGGGTAGCACATACAATAATCTCTTCACATTGGCTGCATCATAGTGCTCCTAAAATGTTAAACAATTATTTTGAATTATGATTTTAATGTATTATTGGTTATAATTATGTAAATTTGTGGCTTAGATGTGCAAGATTGTGGAGATATTTTGAGGGCCCACTTGCTAAATCAATAGTCTTATAGATGTGCAAGTTTAAGTATCTTCTAATGGTAAGAATCTTATCTTTAGATATCTTTTGTGAATAGGAAAGTATAGATAAGGAATTTTATTTTATTAGAATTCTTTTATTTGGAAAAGATCTTGTAAAGCCTATTTAAAGGCCAACGACTACGCTAAAGTCTATTTTCTCTCTCTACCTTCCTCTCCTCATAGGGTGTGGTACCCCCTCTCCTATCTTCTCTCTTTACCTTCTTCCTCTACACAAGTAAGTCTCCATCATCCTTAGTCTTTTTCTTCTCTTTCTCCTCTCTTCTTTCTCTTTGCATTTCTTGTTCTCTTCTTCAACCTTAACTCAATTTTCTGGTCTCTTTAACCAAACCCAAAACAACAGCCCTTCTTATATAATTTCACAAACTAAAACATGTTTGAATTTGCTAAAATTCGAGACAGTGGTACCTTTTGAACCCAAAGAACCACCCTCTGAAAACGGAATTTCCTTATGAACGGCCAGGGGTATTTTGGTAATTTCACACCACTACCCAAAATTTTCAAAATTCAGATGTTGGGCTTTCTTTCTTCTTTCAATTTGTGGTTTCCCTATAATATCTTACATTAAATGAGTGATGCAAATTCAAGAGTATAAACAGGTGCAAAACGAAATGTTATATAAATGAAATTTTCATTTGATTAGAGCTATAGATATAATCTTAGAAACATGTGCGAGGTAATTACAGACAAAACCGTTGTAATTTGTGGATATTTAAGTATGTATAAAACCGTAAGAATAGGTTGAGTTATTAAGATATAACTACAGATATATGTTCAGTTGTTCACCACTATTAACCTCTTTAATGACACCAAAATCAAGCCAAAAAGGCAAGTTTTGACCTCAGAAAACTTGAGCTAAAAATCAGTTTTAAGATTAGCCTAAAATCTTAAACTAACCTCGACTTTCAAGCCTTATTACAGAAACAACACAATAACTAAAAACCCAAGTTAATCCATGACATTATTGGCCTTGTTACAAAGTACCTGTCCTAAAATACTAACTAGTAGGACAATTTGTGTGGCCTATCCATGGTCATCAAGCTTTTGGTCTTCACACGATATGCTCCCTTATACCAATTGATGTGGCAGAACTACTAAATTCAAGAAGAGAAGGGATATTAGGGTAATCACAGATAAAGGAAAACAACAAGGGAAGTTTAGATCGTGGGGAATGAGATTTTTTTTTTATATAAAATCTTGTAATAAAAAATATTTTACAGTAAAACAACAATCAATATCAAGATGAAAGCAAGAAGAGAACAAAGATAGAAGAGGAGGTGACATCGTGAGAGAGAAAAGAAGGATTTTATGAAGGGTGAAAAGAAAAGAGAGACTTACCAAGTTCCACTCGTGGATACCCTAAAACAAACCAATTCTTTCATTCAAATTTTATCAAAACTCTCTTACAACCATAACTTACCTTCTAATTTATACTTGACTCAAGAGACCTAGTTCTAACATGACTATTATACCCCTATTCTAAGTGGATGCTGACCAACACTAAAAAAACACTTACAATAACTTCAAATAACACCTAAATTATTCCTTATTTGGAAATAAACCATTGGTCTTTAAAGCCTTATTATAAAACAGTCATTTAGCCAATAAATTCCTAACAAAAACACCGTAAAACATTTCTTAAAAAAAAACTCTAAACTATTAAGGCTACCAAAGCTGACTAACCCTCTTCTAAGGTCTTGCATTGGGCTTGACCTTGGGTCTTCAAAGAGGGTATGTGGTGTCCAACAACCTAGCATTAGCTCTCCCCTCTTAAAAGAGCTCAACCCCATTGAGTTAGGGGTGGACCAAGAATCTCGCCTCCAAGTGGTACGCGTTGTAGAGAATGATCTTGAGGTCTTTTCAACTTCAAGGTCGTCACATCTTGGTTTGATCTTCATTTCCCTATTGCGGTGTCAGAAAGCACAAGTGTACTAAAATCCACGATGATGGACCTTATTATAGAGCCAAGGTCGTCCAAGTAAGATATGGCATACCTTGATAGGAAAGACATCACTCGACATTTGATCACAAAACTCTCCCATGAAGTAAGCAAACACCTCTCACTGACCTTCAAGTTGGAGTTGTTCCCCCACACCACTTTGTAAAGAGATGGAAGCAATTCTGTCCTCAAGCCTAATTTCTTGCAAGCATCATAAAAAATGACATTGTTGCAACTTGCAACTATCGCCAGCAATCACCATGGAACATAATTGCCCCTCGCATCTAACTCGTGTATGGTAAATGTTGTTTGAATGCCAATCTTTATATGTCTGTGTTGCTCATGTGGTCAACAATGGACATACAACATAGATTGCTTGGTCGTCATCATGCTCTTGAAGTTCGTCCTCTAATGCTTGTTCTGCCTTAAGAATAAGAGTCTATTGCGAATCAGACTTCTTCCGCTTCTTCCATGGGTTGCTTGTTGGAACGACCCACGACTCAGTTGAGACATTGCGTCATAAAATGTCCATAGTTGGCAATAGTGACGCAGACCAATCCTGTCTTTGAATACAATTCCCTTAGTGTTTCTCGATCTGAGAGGAATGGCATTACGAATTGGTATAAATGAAGCTGATGTAATGTAGCTAGATTGCGGCTTACTGGTTGTTCTTTTAATAGAAACTCCACTACTTTGGCTATCAACCTGTGGAGAACTCATAGAGAATGCTTGCATGAAACGAACTCCCTTTAAGTTCTCCATCTGATACACAATGTGGACATCATCGTCTAACGTAGGCACTCGGCTGTAGCTCAATCCTACTGCAATATGGGGCTACAAACCATGTTTGTACATGAAAACCATGATGTCATCGTCCCACTTGAACTTTGCTCAGGTAACCAAGTGGTAGAGTCAGCTAGTCTACTCCTCAATTGTCATGGTACCCTGTTATAACTAAGTGAGATGAAGGTGGTTTGAATCTGCATTTCATCATTGCCTTCAAATCTTCAAAATTTCATAACGTGCCTAAGTGTCTATGTTCTTTTTTTATTGATCCCACTACATCCTGGCAAGACCTTTCAACTTGGCCTCAACAAAGCTAAGCCTTTGGCATTCTGGAATGTCATGCTAGTCAAAGAAAGATTCGATGTTGTGCAACTAGTCAAAAAATACATATGGTTTTGCTTACCATGAAAGTTCGACACATCTAGGCATGTGATCCTATCAAGCTCATACTAGGCAACACTATGATGGTGGTCAAATCTATCCATGTGCTCTCTCTTAGGAGGTACCACTTCAGGTTGAAATTGGTGAGAAGCTTCACCAACTTACACACTAATAGACTGATTTGGAGGAGATGTTGAATTTGATGCTCCCTTCACCTGAACTGGGGATTTCTAGGCTTCTTCCTTCCTAGACAAGGATATTGTAAGAGCTTCAATAGCTTCGTTCATAGACCTCATCTCAGCCTCAAAACCATCAATTCTAGAATTTAATTTCACCTCTACAGCCTTAAGAGCTCATGCTTGAATTTAACTTACCACATACCCTCTTTAGAGGCCTAATGCAAGACCTTAGAAGAGGGTTAGTCAATTCTGGTAGCCTTGATAGGTTATATTCTTTTTTATGTTTTAGGGTGTTTTTGTTAAGAATTTATTGATTAAAGGGTTGTTTTGTAATATAGTTTTTAAAAGCTAAGGGTTTATTTGCAAATAGAGAATAATTTAGGTGTTATTTGAAATTATTATACATGTTTTTTAGTACTGGTTGACAGCCAATCAGAATATTGGTATAAGAGTCATGTTAGAATTATGACTCTTAAATCAAATATCAATTAGAATGTAAGTTAGGGTTGTAAGAAAGTTTAGACAAAATTTGAATGAAAGAATTGATTTGTTTTGGGGTATCCACGAGTAAAACCTGGTAAGTCTCTTTCTCTTTTCTTCTCACCCTTTGTGAAATCCTCCTCTTTAACGATCTCACATCCTCTTCTATCTCTCTTCTCTCCTTATCTTCTCTTCTTCTTGCTTTATTCTTGCTTTCATCTTGATATTGATTGTTGTCATGCTGTAAAAGATATTATGTCGATTTTAGATTTTAAAAAATACCAAAAAATCTCCTTCCCCACCACCCAAACTTCCTTTATTGTTTCCCCTAACATGCGATCACCCAATCCATCTTGTCTCTTCTTGTTTTCCTCAAGAACTCTGAGAAAACCTAACCCTAGTCTTTCTTACACCTTGTGGCAGCCTCCAACTGGATTTCTTTGCTGTTCTCTTCAAGAAACTCAAAGAAAACCTCTATCTAATCCCTGCCAAACCTGAAACACATTATCCCTTTGTTGTTTTTCCTAATCAGGCCCAAGAGCACATAGTTTTAAGCCTTCCGGCAACCCCATACCCGTCCCCCTAGCTGTTATTTTTTTCAGAACACTAAGTTCTCCCTAAATCCCTTCCTGCATACCTACAAAATAGCCCATACTGCAGCCCCTATTTGTTCCCTGGTTAATCTCTATTTTCCTCTTAAAATTGACCAATAACAAACCCAATCGGCAGCCTACAATTACCCTCTGCTTGGGGTACCAAACAGCCCCTGTGAAACCTTTATTTCACCGCTGCTGTGACCTATTTTTGTCCCAGAACTGAACCTATCCTATTCCTATACCTCAGTCCAGTGAGTCCACACTTAACCTATTAGCCCACTGTCTGCAACATAAACCAGCCTTATTTTGCTCCCATAATTCAGCTCGAATTAAGCCCACATATTAAACCACTGCTTATACTGTAACGATCCGGACCCGACACATCTTCGACCCGGTAATTCCCTAGGTTCACCCGCACAGGATACTGTCCGCTTTGGGCAAGAGGACAACCTCCCTCACAGTTTTTGTAACACACCCAATGGGTGAGGTGTGTGTCCACATATAAGCCCAGAAATCTTCCTCGGCTGGGGGATGTGGGACTAAACTTGGGATTCTACAATATACCATCTGGTATCCCCTGTTCTGGTCCCTATTAAGCTTCAGGTTAGCACTCAATTCAGACCCAGATTAGTGCTAATTGATCCCCTAAATCAGTCCTCTAATCTGATCATATTGGAAACCCCAAAACAGCATTCTGTTTTACTCCTTTTGAGCCTACCCTTAAGGCCAACTGTTAATCTTACTCATATAATAGTTGTTTGGATCCCTACACTGTGGGAAACTACCACTGGTCCCTTGGCATCCCCGCATCTTTTGATCATGGTATCAGACCTACGAGTGACTAAATTGAGTAAGAAGCTTGATGACCCCACCATCAGAATTACCCCTTAGTCAATTTAGATGACTAAATTGAAGGAGAAGAAAGATTGTAACATGTGATAAGGCTTCTAAGGATATCATAGTCTTTGTTGAATTAAAGAAACCATGTTGTAAGGTATCTAGGGATACCATTAGGTGGGATTTGGAAGAGAAAGGGGTCTCAAGTAGATATATCGAATTAGTTAATGATATGTATGATAGAATGGTAAGTCGATAACTAGTGTTAGAACAACTAGGTAACACAAGAACAGGTTTTGGATTGTAGCACACAATACAGTTCAACATTAAGCTCCAACCTCTTTGCATTAGTTATGGACAAGTTTCTATGAATAACGCTGCAATTTTATTAAAAAAGAAAAAGAAAAAGAATACTCATACAAAACAGCCGAACGGCTGCAGTAAACAAACCAAGACTCAATTGCACATCACATAACCAATCTGGAATATGACCCCCTTCAACCCTATCCTACTACCCTGCACACCACTTAGCAATCTTATCAGCCAATGAATTTTGGGACCTAGGGCTATGCTGTAACTCAACAACAAGCTCCTCCAATAACTTGTGAATGAAGTAGTTTAGCTTCCAAGACCCACAACTTCCTCCCCTCCCCCAACTAATTACAACCATGGAGTACCTTTCCACCATGCAATCTTTAAGACCCTTTCTCTTGAGCAATCTCAAACCTTCCAATAACCCAATAAGTTCCTCTTTAGTGGCATCACTACTCCCAATCTCCCTCCTTTAACAAGAATGATGTGACCTTGAGCATCTTTCATAAAACACCCATAGCCCGCCGGCCCCGGGTTTCCAAGAGAGGCACCATTAAAGTTTAGCTTAAGCTTCCCCTCACTTGAAGGAACCCACTTATATGCGGGAGTAATCTTCATATCCGGAGAAGCCAAGATGCAAGTAACCCAATCTTAAATCATATCATTCAACGAACACGTTTGAAACTCTTTTTTCACCAAAACCCATGAGCCTATTTCAAACAATAGAGTCGATAACCACCCACACATTTCATTTTTATCTTCAAGCACTCTCTTATTTCTTTGTTTCCAAATACCCTAGACAACTCTCTGTAAGATCACTTTGAGAAATATTTCCCCCCCTGTCCCTTTGACCACTCTCCCCTATTGATGAAAAGAAGCTTCTAGAGATTCTTGCATGACAAAATGAAGAGAAAGGGCCTCCATGAAGAAGTTCCACACTTTAGTAGAGTAGGGCACAAAGAATAAAAACGTGATTTCCTGCTTCCGCATCATTCCCACAAAGGGGACACACAGAGGGAGACAAAGGCCATGAACGTCCATTGTATTTTGTCTACCCAAGAAAAAGCCTTAACCTTTGGAGGAGCAGCAAAATTCCAGATATTATGGATTAGAATATGAGTAGTAGTAATATCACCAATTAAGATTGAAAGGAGGATGATTTAGAAGTAAACACACCATATAAGGAGGGAGACCAAACTTGAGAATCCATGTTTTCACTAGAGACAAAGACCAAGTGGAGGTTTTCCTTGAGATCACACACAAGGGAGACCTCCCTCTCATAGGGGTCAAGAGCGAAGAGAAGGTTCCATGAAATACCATTTAGACCCTAGAATAAAATGTCTAAGACTTTGGCATTCTTGTTTAAAGCAATACAGAACAAATGAGGGTAAGCCACTTCTAGACTGGTATTACCCCACCAGAGATCTTTCCAAAAACAGATTTTTTGACCATTACCAAGAAGGAAACAAGTATGAGGGTAGAATAAGGGACACACTTAAATAATATGTTTCCAACATAAGGAATGAGATCAAGAGAGATTCCATAGTATCACATTGTTTGCCTCTGATGTATGTTTGGTTGACAAGACAAGAAGGCATAAATGTCAAGTTTGAACTATGGAGAAATGTTCTAGAATCAAAAGGTTTTAAGATAAGCCACCACCCTAATTCAAAATATATGAAATGAGATTTTATTAAAATAGATGTAGTAACAAAATAGTAGTTAATATTAATAACCAAGAGAAACCCAGGATGGTCTGAGGACCAATAAGCTCCAACGGGTGATGGGCCCAATAGACTTTGAATAAGACTGAAACAAGCTACAACGATTATGATTATGTAGGGTTAACAAACTTAGGATATCAATTCTGGAGCAAAATCTGGACAGAATTTGGGGGGGCACAAAAACCCAATCTAGGGATATCCAAATTACAAAATTTTGCAGAATTATAATTTTAGAAATGCAATTTTAACCTCTAGCCAAAAAGTGCATAGAAATTAACAAGACAAGAAACAAAACATTAGAACTTCAATAGAAACTTATTTTGTAGCCATGTGGATGATTTAAGGTACAACAAAGTTCATTAGATGCTTGCCTTATGAATGAAAGAGTATTAAAGGTAGAAGAAGAAGAACAAGACGACGACAGGGATTAAGAAAGGCCCAGCCTCAACCTAGAATGGGATATGATAGACCCAACCTTGACCAATCGCAGGCCACAAGAGAGCAATTTCATTTCAAATCAATTCTTTATTCAATACGTATGGAGGTAGGATGTTTAAAAATCTTGGGATTTCATGTATGTTGAGGGAAATTCAGTGGTGGTGTTTGGGTCAGAGCCATGGTTATTGGAGACATGCATCTAACTCATGAGATTCAGCACTTAGTCGTTTCCTTGGATATCTCTTTATCTCATATTCCGTGGTCCCAAAAGGCTATGGATGATAAAATTGCTAAGTGGGGGTGGGTTGGCTAACATTGTCAATGCCAATGTAATGTTGGATATCCTAAGCTGATGTCTTAGGGTTGCCTTGTAGTTGTATTGCATTTGTTTTCTCTGTTCTCCTCTTTTCTAATAAATCATTATATATATATATAAACTTTTAAATACTGAACTCAGACTTCTTAATTAAAACAACCTTCTAAAAAGTAAACTAAAACCTTCTAACAAAAAACTTCTTGATATATAACTTAAAATAAATAAAAACCTAAAGCCTAAAAAACATAACTTCAAGTAGACCTCACATGCACATCATTGATCATCTAGTTCATTATTGATGACCCTAGATTCTCCCGCATAACCCTAGATGACCACTTCCGTTATCACGGTTCAATCATCCATAAGAGGGGAGAGATTATAGGGGAATCTCTCATAAGAAGGGTGTATAAAAAAAAGGTGATTCTAGAGTACTGTGTGATAAATGAATACAGTTACAACCGAAAAAATTCAATAAAATGATTATAAAACCAGCCATGTTTTATGAAACAATACGTTGGGCAACCAAGAAGCAATAAATAAATAAAATGAGTGGCTGAGACAAAGCTATTGAGATGGATGAGTGGTGAAACTAGAAAGGATGGAATCATAAATAAATGCCTTCGCAAGAACTTAGGAGTAACACTAAAAGGTAACAAGAAGGGGGAAAGTTGATTGAGATGTTCCAGTCATATGCAATGAAAACCAATAACTGCACCATGACAATAAGATGGTGCAAATTGAAGACATTAAAACAACAAGAGAATGGCCAAAAATGATTTGGTTCAAATATGAGGAAATACATTAATGCTTACAATTCAATGAATGATATGGCCCTAGATAAAGTGGCATGGCAGACCAGGATTGTGTGGTTGGCCCCAAGTAGTGTGATAAGAAGTACATTCTCCATTGTCACTCAAAATTTCAATTTCTTACAGATGGTGAGTGTCACAAAACACACTAATTAAGAGATTAAAGCTACAATCATACAACACATCTAAATATACCAGATGCCTCCTTCAAGCAAACAAAATTATTAAGTACACAAAAGGGCAATCCAGAAATTCACCCACATATGAATCACTAAAATAAAGCATTCAAGAAAAAAAAAAATCAACTTCATCACATAAATTTCCTCAATTGCCAGTGTGTAGAAACAAAGTCTGAGCATAATGTGAAGCTATAAAAACTAATAAACAAAAGGAGCATCAACAAATTTAAAAAAAAGAAAAGAAAAAGAGTTACCCTAAATGACGGTTGGAATTCAGGTGGAGCTCCTCCCTTGTCACCGCCGAACTCTCCTGGGGGCCCTCGGGGGCCTCCACGGTACCCATCACGATCACCAAACCGAGGTCGATCTCCCTCAAAGCGAGGCGGGCCACTACAATTACAAATATAATCAAAACCAAAACACATTATAATCAAACTTTTATTTTCCTACGAAAACAGAAAAAATCAAATACACATCAACTATCACTACTAGATAACTAATTACCGGGGGCGATCACCAGGCGGGCCACCCATTGGCCTCCCAGCGGGCTTAACGGATTTCTTCAAAGTGGCAGGGACGATTTCAGAGGGAAGATTAAGATAGGTTCGGAGGAATTCGATCCCATCGTTGGTGAGATACCAGTAGTAGTGCATCCAGGCAAAGGTCTCGCGCACGTACTCCTTCGACTTGAAGCTCTGCATCAACTTAATCACCTGCAGATTCGGCACATCGATATCTGGATGCTTCGCTAGATTGTAGTCTTTCTTCGCATAGCACACGCCCTCTGCAGATTTACAAAAGATTAGATAAGAGAAATCGATCTTCAAAATCGAAACGAAGAACCGAATCGATATAAATCAATAAACTCGATAGGAGAGCAACCTTGGAAGAGGTACTTGGAGATCTCTCTGCGATTCTTCTCTGGAATAATCTGCAGGTTAAAGATAGAGATGATGAAGAAGATGAAGAAGAATAAAAAAATCAGATTGCTTAATGGAAAATCGCCTTTCGAGGAGAAATTGAAGGGAGAGATTACCATGGTTGCGACGGGAAGAGAAAACGAAAAACGCAGAGCTCTCGCTGGTTATCCTCTTAACGCTCAATCTCAGAAGTGTAGAACCCTAAAGCCCTATAAATGTTGTTTTATATTCTGGATTTGGGCCGGGTTTGGCTTTATAATTTATTGGGCCCAAACCTGGCCTGGCACAACCCGTAATCAAAACAGACTGGGAAGGTCGTAGCCTCATAGGTTAGAGAATTACATTATCTACGGTATGAATAATATGACAGTAATTTTAATTTTTTTTTTATGAATAATGAAGAATTGTATAAATAGGAGAAGAGAAAAACAAACATACAAAGCAATCAAAAAGCTTCACAAACAATCGAAAACAAAACACGAGGAACTACGTCAATAATCCAGCATGTTATCCCCTTTACACAAGTGATGTTGTCCAACACTTCACTTAGCAATTTTATCAGCCAAAGCATTTTAAGATTGGGGGACATGTTGTAAATCAACATTTATATCTTTTAATAGGGTCCTTACCTCAGCAATAAAATGGTGGAGCATCATGACCCACACTAACTTCCCTTCCCCCAAGAGATAATAGACCAAGAATCCCTTCCACAGTATGGTACCTTAACCCCTTCGCTTTTAAAATCATTAACTCTTCCAACAGCCACATGAGCTCCACAGAAATGACATCTCTATCCCCAACAAGATCACCTTAAGGAGTCCCGCAACACACACTCATACTCTACCGATCTTGGATTCCAAAAGGAAGCTCCATCCAAAGTAACTTTCAGCTTGTCATTGGATGGGGGAATCCAAACCAGTGAAGTATCTTGCTTGGAAGTACGATGCCTTACTAAGCAAGAGACCCAATCCTAAACTATATCATTTATTGAAATGTCTCGGAACTCCTTCACGAGGACCCAATAGCAAATCTTACAAACAATCAAATCAAAAACCTCCCATGTACTCTCTTTTGCCTTCAAACACCTTCATGTTTTTCTCATTCCAAATATCCGATACCACACCGAAAGGACAATTTTGGATAACATCCTAGTTTGAATTCCTTTTACCCCACAGTCCCCTTAAAAGAATAGGGTTTCCATTGAAGCTGACAATGCAATATAGAAAAATAGAACCCTTTTAATGACCCATATTTCACTTAAAAGGAAAACATATAATTTTACTATTGCAAAAATAAAATTATCATGTTACATGTTAAAATATACCATAAAATGGTTTAGGAACCCATTGGACCAAATTAGAAGTGTAAGACCCAAGTTAGGCATCGAACCTGTCAAATTCAAAAGTTATCTTAGTTTCATAATTTAGATGCCTTCGTGAGTCCACAAACACAAATATCGAGATAATTGGAAGTCATTCCATACATTGATGGAAATATATAAGAGTCTACTTTTTTAAAAAATAAACAGTGTGTAGTTATGAGTTTTCTATAATAAGTTACGTCAATTCTCCCATAAGGTGTCTATGTTAATAGATTTGCATATTTGGAAAAACTTTTTAGGTCTACTTACGCCAATCCCAAGTGAACTAGGGTATGATTCATACGTTGTTAAAAAGTTCTTTGAGTTTAATTTCCAACTCAACAAACGGAGATCAATTTCGAGTTGTCTAGAGGAATTTATGAACATTTTAGTGAGAGGGGGTAAAGCTGAGAAAAACTCATTTAGATTGATCCAAACTAGCGATGACAATGTTTGACATGACACGCGAACCCGACAAGGAATTAGTGGGTTAGGGTTTGATGTAATCGGGTTCGTGTCAAAACGGGTCAACCCGTTTAGACACGATTAGTAAACAAGTCATTTCAGGTTGACCCGCTTAACCCGCATCAACCCGAATTGACTCGATTAATTATTCGGGTTTGTATTGACCTAACATGTTATGACCCGACTTGTTTAACCCATACACTAAATTACTTTTTTATCCACCATAAAATTGAATTTTAAGTAATAAAAAAAATATGACAATGATAGATTAGTAAATATACAAAAAAAAACCCTAGATGCGTTTATCTTTCAAACGTGTCAACTCGACACGACCCATTTATTAAACGGGTTAATGTGGGTCGTGTTCAATCGTGTCAACCTGACACGACTCATTTATTACACGGGTTAAGTAGGTCATATTCATGTCAACCTGACATGTCCCATTTATTAAACAGGTTATGTGGGTCATGTCATGTTACATGTTTATTAAACAAGTCATGTTAGGGTTGAGGCTTTTGACATGATTAATAAATGTGTCAGGTTCGGGTTGACACATATAGTGTTGTACCCCTAACTCGACCCGACACGAACTTGACCCGTGAACACGAATTGCCACCCCTAATCCAAACTTTCCAATTCGATTCAACTTATTTGGATTAATCCAAACTTATTTAGATTGATTCAGGATTTATCTAAGGCATCTCGGGTCTCAAAAAAATGTATAAACTGTGTTTGATCGATCCAAATGACCTATAGTACAATTTTATGCAAAAGAATATTTTTTCTTCATTGTAGGGAATGCGAGACCCTTCCAACTTGACCTAAAACCTTATAAATATGATAATAAAACCCTAATGACCTCATTTACACCAAAATGGAAAGAGTTAAAGATGATTAAATGATTTGGGAGCTAAGTGTGGGAGTTATTCCCCATATTAGGTAAGTTTCACTCCCAACTCTTGAAATCTTCAATGTCAATTCTTTTTCTTTCTAGCTCTTCATGTTTAATCTAATTTATATTAGTTTTACATCATTTTATAGAGAATAAAGAAAATGACAAAGAAGTTCGTCTCCAAGATCTTATTGAAAAGTAGAGAAATAAGCTTTTGTAAGTAGTTATACAAAACTTCTTATATTTTTATTTGTTTTAGGTTTTGTAATGGTAAAATATTGATTCTATGCATGTTTTTTCATATGTTTGTGAAGCCATTTGCTAGGACCTTAGAAGCTCCAACTCTTATTATGAATTGTGATGAGGTATTGTCATATTATGCTAGAATCTTAGAAATTCTCAATTTAATTTGTAGAAAAAAATGGTTTTGCATTATATGTATATGTTTTTTCTTAAGATATTAGATTTCATGAGTTTTAAAAATATGTAAATGAAGAATCTATGAATCTATAACCTCCATGATAGTTACTAATGCATGACAAGCTTGATTTGCCATGAAAAACATTAATACTTAAATTAAAGTTGAGCATCTCTTAACATATTATTGTAAAAATGAATAAATTGATTTGATTATATATGTAGAAATTGATTATGATGCATGTTTATTTTTACTATAATAAAAATAGTTAATGGTAACATATAAATTGCTTAGGGATTATTATGGAATGATCCAAATAAATTATGGGCTTAGATTATAAATGATTTGAAAGCTTGTATAATAGGATTATTGTTGGAAATCTCACTTGGGCTAAGTGTGGTAATTATATAGTGTTTGGAAGCATAATACCATGCAAAATTCTATAATTTCTTATTGGGTAAGTGAGAAATTGATTTATCGGTATTGCACATATTTATAATCATGTTAGCAAATGGATGGTTTAAAGCTGGATACCTTTTTATGATACTAATAAATGCTTATAGTGATAGATTTCTTCTTTATTAATAAGTTAATGAATGTAACATGTGAATAACATATGTTTTTGTGTTATGATCAAAGAATGTTCATGTAGTGATACGATAAAGTAATTAGGTCATGAATGAATAAGGGGTGAAATAAATAAAGAATAAAGAAAAGTAAAAGAAGATAAATAAGAAGAGTGTCAAGATGTAGGGGTCAAGATGTAAAGGTCGAGATGTAAAAGTCAATATCTAAATGTTAAGGTGTATATGTCAAGATGTAAAGTCAAGTTCTGATCAAGGTCCTACCATTGGGGATAAATACAATGTACAATATTCTATTAAGGTCTGACCATTAAGAATAAATACAATGTGTAATATTCTATTAAGTTCCGACTATTGGGGATAGATACAATGTATAATATTTTATCGAGGTCCTACCATTGGGGATAAATACAATGTGCAACATAGATTCAACCATTGGGATAAATACAATGTGTAATATTCTATCAAGATTATGTCATTGGGGATAAATACAATGTACAACTTTCTATCAAGGTCCTTCAACTAGGGATATAATATGATGTGTCATAATGAACAAAAGTGTAAGAAAAGTATAAAATAAATGAAATAAGAGTGTAAACAAGTGAATCAAAGTATGTATAAAGTGTAAGGTAGGTGAAAGAAAAATATAAGAAAGTGCAAGAAAATGATACCAAGTAATTAAGTACGCATGAATAAGTGTATGTGAACTTAAAGGTCGCACTATTAAGAAAGAAACTGTATCAATGAAGAAATTAAAGTTTATAAGACACAAAAATGAACAAAAAAAATGATAAGGAGATAAGAAAGATTTACAAGAAAGAAGTAATGTTAAAGATAAAATAAAAACATATAAAATTCAAAGACAAAGTAAAGTTTTAAGTCATATAAAGGAAGAAAAACATTAAGACAAGGAAATGAAAGCACCTAAGTTTTACAAGTAAGAAGAAGTTCCTAAGTTATGTAAGAAATAAAGTTTCATGAAAGGAAAAGAAAATATATAAACTACTAATGAAAATATAAGTCCTTAACACGAGTAAGTAAAAAAAAAGTTAAGAATTAGTGAAATCACATATTCTTTAATAAGAAGATGAAAACCTATAAGATATGTATGAAAAGAAGAAGATGTAGTTTCAAGAAAATGACAAGTGAAAACTAAAATAAGGACAATGAAAACTACTTGAAATGATAAGTGAAATATGATAAAGTGATAAATAAATTTTAAGACAAGGACAATGGAAGCTAATAAGTGATAAATGAAGACATAACGAATGATAAACAATAAATAAGAAAGTGAATGATAAGAAGTATTAAGGTAATGATAAACTTGTTGAATATAGGAGCAAAAATTCATGTCTTATTATGCAAATATGTTATTATGATTGTTAATTACTTAAGAATGATGTATGCCTAACTTAAAAGGATTTGTATATATATATTCATGTTATGAAAGTATAGTTTATGTATGAAAAATAAATTGAAATCCTCATTGAGATATATACTAGGGAATTTTACTATAGATGAACTATGAAATGTTTACCTTGTGATCGTAAAACATGTATTGTTATGTATGTTGCCATGCAAAATAATATGAGAAGAATGTCATGTGTAGGTAAAATCATACATATTGTCATATGTAGATATTAGAAAAATGTCATGTATAAATAGAAATCATGTGAATTGTCATGTATATTTCTTACATGAAGATCCATGATGATGAATAAATCGATATCGTGTTGATTAGTATATGATGTATGTATATTAGCACATGTCTACACGCTATAAATTGATATGTATTCTATATGGATATATATTTAGTATTTTATAATGAAAGATTTGTGCTTTACCCGTCCGGTTTTTCTAGTAGGTTGTGTACCTATTTATGAGTCGTAGATCTCATCCATCCATACCATTTTTTATTGTAGGGGAGGTTTAGTGTAGGTATGCCATTTAGAGTATCTTGAGGTCGAGAGGAATGCATGCGACAAATGATTTTCTTTCGTATTGGTTATAATTCTCATTAAACTCTACATTTCATATTAGACCTTCACTTTGGGATGTATTAAAATTAAAGTTTAACTTTTGAGACTAATAACTTTATGTTCTAGTTGTGGTGATGAGAAACTAGTGACTTGATAGTTAATATGTTTATATATTATGATTTATTTATGCGCACCTTTAAGTTTATGATACTAGTGATAAATTATTCTTATTCCGTTGTGCATGTTATGTTAAATCTATGGTAAAGAAAAAATGCTAGAATTTCTAGTAAATAGAATATGGATCCGGTTTAGTAGCGGTCCGGTTTCATGCCCAAATAAGCCGATGAAATTTGGGGTCATTACAACCCTTTTAAAGGAATTCCAAATTATCGTAAAATTAACACATTGAATGAAAATATGGCTCCTAGATTCAACATCCATCATGCAGAGGGGGTAGATTGAGGAGGATAAATACATAAAAGGCTTCCTCCTCTACAACACATCCAATGTATTCTGTCTGCTTAGGAAGAAAATCCAAGATAATGCCTTAACCCTAGGTGGTGCTGCCATATACCAAATATTATAGACAGAGACATGGTGAGTCAAGACAATATTATCGGTTAAGATAGAGAATAACTATTTGGATGAGAAGACACCATTAGACGAGGGGGATCAAATATGGGCATCACTTTCGTCATTATCAATGAACACCAACCAAAGGTCCTCCATGAGATTTCCCATAAAGGGGATCTCCCAACCATAGGGGTCTTGGAAGAAAAGTCTAATTGAGACCATTTAGGCTTTAGGAAACGACCTTCATGTTAGGGATTTATCCTAATCCCATGATTGTGAGAAAACAAAACAAAGTATAATAAGTATCAAGAACAAAGAACAAAACATAGAAAACATCATATTTATGTAGTTCACCCAACTTGGGACGTAGGCTACATCCATAGAGTCACTGAAATTTTTCACTATGATCGAAGAACATAAGTATAAGACGATTAAGTTGTTACGGTCGCCCTCAAAATTATACATATAATTAAGGCTGCACCATATAAGTTAAAATTACCACAATACCCCTGTTAAAAAATTCAGGTTGGGGCTACCTCCCATGAAATCCCAAGGGATGAACTAAAGAAGGTCATCAAACATTTGTATAAACCAATTATAATTTTTTTTTTTATCTTGGGTGTTCTACCAACCTTTGAGAAACTAACAATTTTCTATTTTTCAAAGATGCAGTCTTCACACAAACTAATGTCCATTGGTTTTATACCTAGCAGTTTTCCTTTAGACAAAAGCATATTCATCCCTTTTTCACACATATGCGAAAAGCTTGTGATGCCATATATTTAAATCTTCTTCTGCATCAACAATTGTAGTAGAATTTATAGTGTTTGTCGTTATGTACAGAATACCTGTATTATTTCCACTAGCTACAACCATGGTTCATTTAAGGACTTTCTAGTAACTACCTATGAAAGTTATTGCATACCCTTCATCATCAAGTCGTCCCACAAATACTAGGTTTTTCTTCAAGCTAGGAATATGTCCAACATTTTGTAACTTTCATACGACCCCATTGGGTAATTTAATTTGAACGTCTCATTTGCCCACAATGTCCAAAGGTTCATCATCAACTAGATAAACATTTACAAATTCACCATTAACATAGTTCTCCATGATTTCTCGGTGTAGGGTAAAGTGAAAGGATGCCTTTAAATCCAAGACCATGAATTAATGAGACTCTTAATGTTCAAAATCAGAGCATCAAAGACCTCATCTGTTGTGACGTTCACTGAATCATTCTCATCCTTGTTCTTCCTCCTTAGTTCCTGATGA
>JAOXJP010004930.1:0-18143 GCA_025762735.1 Platanus orientalis | reverse complement strand
ATATATATATATATATATATATATATATATATATATATAGAGAGAGAGAGAGAGAGAGAGAGAGAGAGAGAGAGATAAATGGATAAAATGGAAGCAGTGATACTGAATTCAGTCTCGATGGTGGGAATTGCTTAGCCTTAAACAGTATGATATCAGCGTACAAATAGCACTACAGTTGAAACAGGGACGAGTATCTTAATAACCTATAAAGCAACATAGTAAAAAAAGAAAGAAAAAAAACGGTGTGGATTTGGCACACCCCCTTAAAGAATGCCTAAGGTCCACCCTGCATCAGGGGTGGACACATCAGTGCCAAAAAGTGATATACACTTTTTGGGGATGCTTTTCACTTTTCGTGTCTGTGCTTGATGCAGGGAGGATCTTAGGCATTCTTTAAGGGGTCACGCCAAATCCTGGGGGTTAAAAAAAGAGAGTAACTTGCTGATTTATGGACAAGGATTGTAACATACTCCTTAACGTGGATTTTACCCCTCTCAAGCAGTGTGCTGTAGGTGCAATAGGGCTGCAGGCGTCCATCTCTAGAATTCTACGGAATAGTTCTTTGGTTGACCATGCACTGGTCCACTAAAGGCTTCTCTGAACAGCTTGGTCCTACCTCAATGAAATGACAAAAAAAAAAAACTCAAACCAAATAGCAGTGGAAGCGACTATAATATGAAGAACTTCACTTCTTTAGTTGAGAATGGTATTTCAGATATATTTCTTAAAAAGAAACTTGGGTCCAGCCCTCTGGACTTGTTAAACATTACCAGCTCAACAAGTAATGAACTTTCTATTGGAGTCGTAGGCTCCAACGATCAAAAGGAGAGCCGTTCCTCTTTGTATTAGTTGATCCTTAATGTTAAGAAACATTGGACACTATGATAGGCCACTTGTCGCTGCCTACATGGTAGAGATAAAATAAGGAAATGTTGTATTAATATTCTCTCCAAACGGTTAGAAGATTGGAGACACTAAAAAGTCTCATTTAAATGCAATATATATTTGGGTAAGAAATATCTCTAGAATATATATACAGTCTTACAGCCTATTAACTAAAAGCATTTGTGCCCTTAGCTTTGAGCGATGGGTTTACAAGTGTCAAATATTTTTTTTTCCATCAATGGTATTAGAGTGCAAACATGATTGGGATCACGCTACTACGATTTAGTCTGTGAAACGAGGTGCACTAGATCAACTTTTCTTTTTTTGTGTTTGTAAAAATGATAGAAAATTTTCTCTTTGTACTCACGAGAGAGGAAAAAAAAGGAGGGAGAAGAAGATAAGAAAAATGAATAAATCTCTATGGGCTTAAAGAAATCAACTGATCTCCACCTACTAGCCTTAAAAAAATCTCTACAGATTTTTTCTTTGACAGATTCATAGTTTGTTTTTCATAAGGCTTACAACTCATAATCAATTTAAAAGCACCAACTGCTCAAACTAATTGCGAATCTCAAGTGTGTTTTTTAGGATTGATAAAAATTAAAATTATGATTTGAATTATAAAAAAAAAAAAACTCTTATAAAACTAATTTTTTGGGATTCAATATTTAGATTTATTCAAATCTCAAGTTTTTCCTACCCCAAGATTATTAATAAAACCCGATAATATTATTTTTGGGTCGATTAATCTATTGATAAATCTACAGAATAGTTATTTGATTAAATAAATTTAATTGATGTTTCAATAGATTAAAATGTTTGATTTAAATCCTAAGACAATTAGTGGCAATTCTGCATATTAGATGTTTGATTATATGCCTAAGCTAACCATTAATTAGTGGGAGCAGTCTTTTAAGTATTTTTTTTATTATTATCTTAAGATGCTTGTTTGCAATTTTGTTGAAATATGTTTGCATCTGGTTTTGTTGTTGTAAATGAGTTGGAAAAAAATATAAAAATTAAATGGAAGCAATTTCAATCTGTTGACACATAAAATAAGGCATATTATTGAAAGGGAGAATGTTGACCATATTTTGGATGTGCCTATCCTGCTAAAAATATAAATGCTAATATTAGAAGAGAATATCATAAATATATATTTTTTTAAATAGCTACAATTAGTATGTTAGACTTTCATGGAACCTAATATTAAAGTGCTCTTTGAAGAATATAAGTTTGATAACCAAATGTATGATACTATTAATGTTTCTTATGGTCAAATTTTTGAGTCCTACATTCAACTCTTAATAAAAAAATATTACTCATGTAAGATGAATAATGATAAGAATGTAGTAGACCACATAAATAAGACGAATGTGATAATCAAAGAATTTACAGCTACTGAAAATGCTATCCTCGAAAAAGTGAAATTTTCTATAATTTTACATAGTCTTACAGAGTCTTGGGAACCAGTGGTAATTGCCCTTAATTTATAGGACATAACCTTGACAATGTATAATTTACCTACATTACTGGATTTAGAAGCTGAGAGGAAAAGAAAATGCATTATCAAGTCTTACTTGTTACTCCTAATCTTGTTGAATCCCCCAAATATTATAAGCAAAGGAAAATGTTTAATAACAAGGGAAAAGGAAAATGGATAAAGCAACCGAGATTTGGGAAAAAGTTTAAGAAGGAACAATCATCGGCAAAAGGTAATTGTTACAATTGTGGCAAGCCTAGACATCTTAAATTTAATTGTCTTTAATTAAAGAAGGAAAAATCTGGCACTAAGGACACTGTTCCTATTATATCTGAGTATTAATGACTAATGCAAATACTTGTAGTTGGTGGATTGATTCTATTTTGACTAGGCACACAGTGAATATCTTTTTATTGACATGAAGAGAGTACAACCAGGGGAGCACAAGATCTTCATGGAAAATAATGCATATTGTCTAATACTTGGAATTGGGACTTTTAAGATACCCATTGATGAGTCAATTAATCTAATACTTAATGATGTACTTTTTATGCCAAATATGGGGCAAAACTTGTTGTTTGTGCCCTTATTAGATGAGAAAAACCATTAGGTTTAGGAATGGGAAAATGACTATTAGTGTAATGCCCCTGGACTCGGATAATATTTGTATACGTCCCTTACATTAATTTCGATATGTATTCTATAATCAATAAAGTCATTCATTTAAACCATGGTTTCATAATCCATTATTTTTAATTTTAGCGGTAGCATAAAATATTCTCATTTTCATTCCATTCATAATAGTATGTAGTGGAAACAATATACTATGACCATCTAGGTTCATCAATCTATAAAAGTACATAGCGAAAATATAAACCATCTAATCACTACTTATATGATCATGAACATTGTAAAAAAGTACTCACAGTCACCTGTTTACATAAAAGTAATAGACATCTAACATCGTATCATTTATGTTACATTCAAATCTAATCATAAAAGTATTATTTCATTCTTCTAAATGATAGTCTCAACATAAGATAAAATCTGAAAACAATGTCCCATGAACTCCGCCGTACATGATCAGCCACCATTGCATACTAGTCCGTCACATCCCATCCAACCCTGTATCAATTGGGGTGAGCTTGAGGGACTTAACAAGTAGAAATGCAAACTATATCCAATAGATGACAAATATACCTTATGCATGGTTTTTCCTTACGTAAAATAAACATGGATCATAATATGAAGCTCAAACTATAGAAGACAATGGCATATCAGTCCATGGATGCAAACAAATAAGTAAAACAATCATATTCTATACCATGGACAATAAAGAGTACGTATCACGATGTCATGATAAGTGCATTACCTTTTTAATTCAAGATTAGTCAATACTTTAATTTTTCATAATCATTCTCATACTTCTTATTAATTTCTTCATTCACTTATCATTGGGATTTGAATACATTTTGATTCATTTACCTTAAACTTGGTCAATATTCTCTTCATTAGTTCATATCATTTTATAATAGATTTTGAAGGTTTAATTATTGTTCTCCATTGGTGCGACCCAATTGGAGGTCTTAGAACTATATTCAATAAGGTTTAATAGTTTCAAATGAAGAAAAGGCACTTGCAAAATCAATATTAATAACTTATATTGTTGCAACCCAATGATAGGTCCCAAAATGATGTACATAGGTTTAATGAATTCAAAGGTTGAAGGAAGGTCCTGAAATACATTACTATTGTTGTGACCTAATGGTAAGTCCCATAAATCATATTATTACTCCATTATTGCGATCCAATGGAATGTTCCATATAGATTACCGGTGTGGTCCTTTATAACTTACCATTGCTGCGACTCAGTGGCAGGTCTCAAATACATGTTATTCCTTATTGCGACCCAATGATAGATCTTAGAAATACATTACCGTTATTGCAATTCAATTGAAGGTCCCATATAGAATTACCATTATTGCTACCCAATGACAAGTTCCATAAATCATACTCCATTGTTGTAACCTAATGGAAGGTCCCAAACTATTCAATCATGTTTGAAAGGTTTAATAACTTAATAAGGCCCACAAAAGGTTCAATAATTTGTTAATACTCAAAGTTCAATATTCAAATAGGACATATCAAAGTATACCAATAATCAATAAAGAGGCTCTCATGACATATGAAATAAAATTTCAAGGTTCAATAAGTTCTGATCATAATACATTCATATTTTAGATTTAATGGTTCATAATTCGTTCATTTAAATCACATGTCATCAATACTTTAAAGAATTTTCAAGAATATATAGTCCTTATAATCTTTCATTACATGAAATATTTGATTTATTTAAAGGGATTGAAATTTCCAATCATTGGTTCATATATCATGGTCCATATGTAGAATCGAAGTTTCAATCATACTTAGTTTCAGTCAAAGACATATCTCATGCTCAATTTCATGTTAATACAAGGGAAGTCACATTTTCTTATGACATTTCAACAAGATTCACTTAGAACAATCATATTCCATAATAGTTAATGTCAAGGGAATTCTTATCAATTTGATATTAGATTCATATTAATTACATATATAACATGTGGATTTCAAAAGGGAATTCCATGGATCTATAAATAAAGAGTCATGAGATCAAAACATACATAGATTCAATTTTCATGGCAATTCACATGAGAATTCAATAGATAACAATGAATTTATTATAGATGATGGAAGTAGTGCTAAACTTGCACGGGGATCACTTGCAATCAAAGGTTTATCATTTTAGAGAAAATTTTCATGGTTTTCAAATGAAAAACATTCCAAACAGTGAAATTCTTCACAAATTCACAAGGATCTACAAAAATAATGAAAAAAAAATGATATTAGTTTGTAAGAGTACTTACAATCCAGTTATCTTCTACAAATTATCAAGAATCAACAAGCTTCAATCCTAAATCTCTACAAATTTTACATGGATCACATAAGGAAACTCTGTGGATCATGAATCTAGTTTCAAAACTTCCAAATTCTAACTCATCACATCTATTTCTAAGAGGAATGTAACTTACCTTTCTTGGTTGAGCTCATTATCTCCATCTCCTTCTAATTATTAATCTCTTATATTCTCTTCATTATTTTAGGTATTTCTAATCTAATTAGATGTAAAATAAGCTAGTACACATCATTGTATGAAAATATACCCTCATTATAAATATTCTATTTCAAAATGAGGAGAAATCCCCATTTTATTTTTTAGTTATGAGGGACTGCAACTACTTGCCTCGATATGCGAGTGTTCAGGGTAGTGCACTGCAACTGTTCGCTTTGTAACGTGAGCACTCACGTGGTGAAAAACTTTGTAGAACATAAACTTATCAGTTCCTGGAATTCAACGCACGACTACTTGGGATTACTCCCATGTGCTCGGGGTACCCCACTGTGAGCCCTCACGGGGCATTGCAATTGCTCGGGGTGCCTCAATGCCTAGGTGTTATTTTTTTTTTATTCCTAAGAGGTTCTCTGAAGGTCTTAGGGTTCTCAACATCCATTTGGACATGCACATAGGGTCTCCAATGGTCCTCTATGGTCTTCGGGTCATGTCAATTTAACATGTAAACTAAATTACCCTGTCAATATTACGTAATGCATGTGTAGGGTGTTGCAGTTTGGGGGTATGGAAGAATTATGTTAAAATGTGTTAAGTCAAACGGGATGTATAATTCAAGCATTAATAATAAGCATTCTCCTATTTATTTTTAATTCTTCTTAACTAACTATGATGGTTATATTTAGCACTTAAGACTTGGGCATATTAGTAAAGATAAAATTTATAGGATGTGTGCTATTGGTTTGTTGCCTAGAATGAATAGAATTTTGACAACTATGAAGCTTCCGTAAGAGGAAAATGTCAGGATTGCCAGTTAGAATGGGTAAAAGGCGTGAAGAACTTTTGGAGGTACTACATCTTGATGTTTGTAGACATATAGGGACATTAAATATATGGTTAGTTTTATAGATGATTTTTCTAGATATGGTCAATTTTATTTAGTTAAAAGAAAGTCATAAGAATTTGAAAATTCAAAGAATAAAAATTAGAGGTAGAACATCAATTAGAAGGAAAAATAAAAAAATATTAAGAAGCAACAAAGGAGGTGAGTATTTATCTGACTTGTTTGATGATTTCTGTAGAGTAAATAGCATAAAACACCAACTCACCATGACCTATACACCACAATAAAATGGAATAGTAGAACGTAGGAATAAAACATTATTAGACATGGTAAAGTCAATGATAAACCATTTCAACTTAGGAGCTAATTTTTAAAGTGAAGCATTGGAAACTTCAACTTATATACTTAATAGAATTCCTATAGAGATAGATAGGTTGACACCTTGGTGCTCCCAGTGTTGAGGATCTATCGTCCCCTTTCTTTTATATCTTGAATGCCAAATTACATGGTCTCCTTAATATGATTTTAAAGGATTTTTCCTAGTATTTCAACATTTTTTTGAGAGAATATCGTCAATGCATGTCTCTACATCTCCTTTTTTTTTTTTGGCTGAATGACATCTCTCATAATATTTGCCCATTTTTTTTCACATAAGGTGTGTGTGTGGGGGGGGGGGGGTGGGGTAACTTTGATCCAAGTCCCACTTCTCACCTTAAACATTTCATCAATAACTCCTTCCTTTTGACTACACTTTCAAAACCAAGAGTTATTAGGTTTTCAATTAACTCTTAAAAGTCCACCCTAGCTTTCATTTAACTCTCAAAAGTATACCCTAAGAAAATAAATAGGTATTTTGAGTTGAACCCATAGGCCATTTGAGTTATTGATAATTCATTAATACCATTTTCCCCCTTGTAACCAAAGATTTTCCTATTTAACCTAGTAAATTTTCGTTTCTAGATCCTTTTGGCCCCATTAAAATTTTATTTGTTTTGACTTAACAAGGCTCCCATAGAGAGCCAAATGTCTTTAAACATGTCAAAACAACAAGAAGCTAGCCTTAATCAGACTTCTCATCCATATAATGCAAGACAACTCTGTTATGGAAACTTTGACCAGCAGTCTACGGCACTTAAACAACCGCTAGTGACGATTCCTCCTCTTATGGTTATGCCCATTTTTGTAACACAAAATCCTGTATTATGAAATTTTATAAAAATTAGAAATTATAATTTATTTATTTAATTATAGATATCACTAATTTTTATTTATAAAATTAAAAGAAAAAGAAAAAAAATGAGAAATTAATTATAGATATCATTTCCATTAACAAAATTAAAAGAAAAGGGAAAAAGAATGAGACAATGGGAGAATACGAGAAAAATCTAATCAACTCTTGAACATCCATAGAGTTGAAGTCGTGGTGAGAGTAAATTACACAGTTGCCGCAAACAGGATACAAAACCAGAATACGGATGCGAAGTAAGGTTTCATGGGAGAGAAGGAGAGGAGTCGCTGGCCGCCATGGATAGACAAACACGTGGTAACATCACATACATAATAGGCATAGCCGTATAGGTTATGAGTTTTTACCTTAACAAAAAAAAAAAAAGTAGTATTACGTTGAGTAGATTCGGAATATTACGTGTGGCAGCCCGACAGGAGAGTGGGCTAAGAAGATGTGTTGAATCTTTTATCGCACCACGTGTCGCTTATGCATTCCTCTGCTGGCAACGTTCAGTCCTATCCAATCAATACTGGCCTTTTCTTCCTTTGTTGTGCGCTTCTCTTTTTTCACTCACCAGATGCTACGGCCACTCTAGACTCCATGGCTTGCAGTTGCAGAGGAGATTGCTATTTCTCCAACTCGTCTTTATCTTTCTCATCGCTGTCTCCTCCGACCAATCGCAGGAATGGTATTTTTTATTTATATTTTTTGAAATTTTTATAAACTTTGATGGAAATCAGATGTTCTTATGCATGCGAAGCTTGAGTATCAATAGATTCCTGAATGTTTATCTTTCCTTTTTTATGGGTCTTTTTAAGTTAGATGAGCAGAGACCAGCTTAATTTGCTGTACTGAAAATAATTAAAGTCCAATAAAATAGCTAATAGTAAAGTTACAAAAAAAAGAAAAGAAAAGATGAATCTTTAGCATATAATAATTTTATGGTTAGAATCTGTTAAATCCTTTTGCACACACACACACATATATATATATATATATATATATATATATATATATTTTCTCTCCTATATAAATAAATCTACACAGATTCTAATCTAATTGATTTTAATTTCATCAAGGCTTAGTTGTGTGATGCAAAAGCTGATCCATTGTTGATATGGTAAAGGGCCTGGTTTTCTGCACAGCCACTCATCCACAATAATGGGGACTGGATGCAGAGGACGACTCGCTGTCACTTTTCCATCCCTCACTTTCCATAAGACAATAACAAGGTCTATTTACATTATTCCAATTAGCTCTTATCATGTTTCAATTATCAGGGAATCATTCTTCGGGGAATGTTACCTGTAGTTAGTATGTCATTCTTGATTAATACTTTGCATCCGCAATTCTAAATTCAGCTTGGTTTCAGGAGGAAATCTGAAGTCATCCAAGTACCTAAAGCAGAGGTATCAGAGTCGAATACTAGAAAAGCAAATCTCTTTGCCAGACGGAAGGAAAATATCAAGCTGCCAAATTATGATGATGGATGTGGGAGGATGTATCCTATCAATGAATTTCTTAGTCATCCTTCTGGAGTTGAAGCGATTTTGAACACAAGGGCCATGCAAAGTTTTCAATCCCTGGATTCTAACACTTACAGGTTCTCTTCCTTTCTTCTTTTTGGTTCCCATATAATAGCTATTCTATTAGTTATGTTCTCACCATCTACTACCAAAAGTTATCTTCTTCTTGATAGGTCTAAGGGCTTTTGATCACCCAAAGTCAGAAAGGAAATAAAAACAAACTAAAATCATAAGTGGACATAAATGAGAGGGAGTTTATGCTCTCCACAGAAAATAAGTTAGCTGAAGAGACTGAGTGTACTGGGTCAAGTACATGTTGTGAAAAGGATGACTATGTTTTAACGTTTTCAAGATTTGTGTTTTCAAAATTGCTTTCTTCTTTAAAAAATTTAGTCCCACATTGGTGCACATTGTCGCATTAGGGTTGCAATATTCTTTTTCAACAGTCTAGATGAGTCTTTGCAAAACCAGGGTGAGTCGTGACTAGATCGAACTGTCAGCAAGATGATCAGTCGCTGATGTGCAGTGTGAATATTTAAGATTCATGACTAACTTTGGTTCCATGAATGGGCTAGATCCGCAACTAACCCATTTTGTGACTGGTGACGATGGCCGGGTTCATGAAAGCCCATGCTCTGTGACTAACAAAGTCCATGATGGGTCAGATTTCGCAAACGGCCAGGATTGGTGATTTGGCTGGTCCGATGACTAAGACCCACACAATTTGGGCTCGGCAAAGCCCGGATTCGTGAATGGGTCAATTTGTGAATAAGCCTAGTAACAAAAAACTCGTGAATTAGGCTTGCAAACAATCCTATTCGTACTCCTTGGATCCAGAGCCCACTAACCACCTCGAGAATGGGTTATTCACAAATATTAGGTTTGATTGATGTCCACAAATTTGTGGACACTTGGCAGGGTAAGTGAGATGGGACTTAGGCCCATCATCACCTATATAAGGTGAAAATGGGTTTGACAACTTATTCGGTGAAGTGTAAACAAACTGAGGAATAGAAAAGAAAAAAAAAAAGAAAAGAAGAAATGAGAAAGACATAAGAAGGAGAAGAAGCCATTGAAGCCCTCTCTCATTTCTTTTTTCCTTTTTGGACTTCTGGAGTCCTCTTGGAACCACTTGGATTTGAAGGTGCTAATCTTGTCTTCTTAACTTGGTTTTCATATATGTTAATTAATGTTACTACAAAATGTATTGGATTCAGGTTAACGGCAAAGTGAAACAAAACAAGAATACATAATTTTTTTCCAAAATCCTGTAACTAGGATTATATATTTTTCACACAAAACCCTACTCCCAAAATCGTGTATGGACATCAAATACCCCTCTAAAACGATTCCAGAACGGTTTGGATCATTGGACCACAAATTTGATAAAAAAAAATAGTCATTTGGGGTCGCTCTTTGGATCACACAAACATGTTGCTTTTTTGGGTTGAATTCGAGACAACATCATAACAAATCTCTACCTTGGCTTAAATTCTATCAAACCACCTAAATGAAGCTCTTCATTTTTCTTCTCCACCAAACCCACATAGGCTACAAAATCATTGTAGATTTTTGTGGTGTTGTGCTAAGGTTTGTAGAAGAAGAAGAATATTGGAGAGAAACAATTTGTATGGAGAATTATTATCTTCTCTCACATATTTTGTATATTATGTACAAAGGATACACTACCCAAGAAGGGTATTTATAAGTATACCCTTGTATAATACTAGACATAGGTACCCTTAGATGTATGATCTTATAAACCTATACAATACTACACTCCCCTCAAGCTAATATATAGATATTATGCAGACCAAGTTTGCTAACAATTTTATTGAAACTAGGACTACATAAACCTTTCGTGAATAAGTTAGCCAACTGGTCTCCAGTTTTCATGAAGGGAATACAAATCTGTTCATTTTGTAACTTCTCCTTGATAAAGTGCCTGTTAACCTTAATGTGTTTAGTCCTATCATGTTGGACAGAATTGTAAATAATGTTGAATGCAACTTTGTTGCCACATTACAAGCTCATAGGATATTGAGAGCTAAATTCCAACTCTCTAAGGAGGCCTCAAATCCAAAGAATCTCACAAAATCCATTTGTCATGGCACGAAATTCAGCTTTTACATTCGATCTTGTTACAACTAATTGTTTCTTGCTTCACTATGTGACAAGATTACCTCCTATAAATGTGTAGTATCCTGATGTAGATCTCCTATCATCTATCGTTCCAACCCAATTTACGTTATTTGGAGATCCTTCTACTTGACCTACAAGAATCCTTGGCTTAGAATCTTCTTTAAGTATCGAATAATACGGTATATTAGCTCTAGATGTCTCGTAGCGGAAGAATGCATAAAATGATTGACCACTCCAACATCATAAGAGATATCAGGTAGTCAAGGCCGAATAAATCAACTTTCCTACCTATCTCTTATAATGACCAACATAAATTAGTGTATGACCAACATCGGCTTGGAGGCAATGATTAGACTTAATGGGAGTCTCACATGGTTTGCATACTAGTATACCAAATTCTTGAATCAGATCTAGAACATACTTGCATTAGGATACAAATATACCTTTCTTGGATCTAGCAACCTCAACCAAGAAAGTATCTGGGGTGTCCCAAGTCTTTATCTCAAACTTTTTGCCCAAAAAACTCTTCAGGTTAATAATTTCACATTGATTATTACTTGTACAACAATGTCATCCACATTAACAATAAGAACTGTCACCTTTCACTGTTGATGCTTGGCAAAAAGAGTGTGATCAGCTTGGTACTATTTATACTTATTATTGACCATGAAACTACGAAATCTCTCAAACCATGTTCTAGGGGACTGCTTAAGCCCATATAGAGCTTTTTAAAGTGAGATATTTTCCCTTTTTCTAGTAGAGTGCAAAAAACATGGATGAAAGTTCATGTAAACTTTTTCTTTGAGGTTTCCATGAAGGAATGCATTCTTGACGTTGAGTTGGAATAAAGACCACCCATAATTGGCTGCAATGGAAATTAGAATGTGAATGAAATTCCTCTTTAGGTCTCTTGATAATCTATCCCATATGTCTGTGCATAACCTTTGGTTACTAATCTAGCTTTGTACTCCACATGCCATCAGGTTGCAACTTCATAGAAAACACTCGTCTACACTGCACAGGATCATTTTCTCGTGGAAAATGTATAATAGCTCATGTGCTGTTTTTTAGGCCTACATTTCCTCCTCTATTGCTTTTCTCCACTGAGGTTGATATAGAGCTTGAGATACGCTATAATGAATAGAAATGTAAGTGAAGGAGGTGGAAAAGTTTGAAGAATAAAAGATAAAGAATCATAACACACATAGTTAGCAATATGATGCTTTGTACAAGAATGAGTACCCTTCCTAAGAACAATAAAAAGGTGAGAAACATCAGAATTAGGAGGTGTAATACCTGAAGATGTAGAGATGGGTTGGGGAGGCACATGAGATTTAGTGTTAGGGATAACCTGTTTCTTTCTTCAAACAAACACCTCTGTAAATTCTTTCACCTAAGTTTTGTTTTGGGTGGTTGCCATTGGTGCCTTCTCCTTTTAAGTCACTATTAGATCCTTCTTCCCCTAACCATATTCTTCTATAAACTGGTGGCCACCATCACTATCAAAGGAAAATGGAAGAACAGGTAAAGGAAGAGGCAACTCATCTTCTCCTTCATGTCGACTCTCTCCTTGAAGATGAGGTTGTCCAAAAGAAAAGAAATGAGCAGTTTCATGAAAAGTAACATCCAGAGACATAAACTGCCTCCGAGTTAAAGGGACTCAATAGGACTTCGTTCATGTACTTGGTGAGCAAGCTGGGAATGATAGATATCTATTCTCTAGTTTAAGGGGGAGTGTCAGAGTACATGTCACATGGGGGTATAAATGTCAGGGAATATTATGTTTATATACCATTATACTTGGTGTATAAGAGGACACACATATATATAAATAAATACATCACCGTATGAGAATGCACGATACTCATACAATTCTTCTTCTCCCAAAACTCTCGTTCTCTATTTCTCCCTCTCATCCCTAATTCTTCCTCTTCTACTCTTCTCCTTCATTCTAAACTGAATTGAATCATACAAATAACATGGTATTAGAGTAGGTTTGGTCATGAGTTTAAATCCCAGTGGAAGCATTTTCCTGGATGTAGTGTTATGCATGTGTGTACACGTTGTGTGGACCTGTACCTAGCTCCCCAAGTGTGTTCCCAGGAGAGAGCAGTGTTCCCCTTGAGGGGAGGGTGTTGAAGTATATTAATTTGTGTATCTCCCCTAACACCTTAAGGTTTTGGGAGAGTTAGTTAAGTTATTGTCAACATAGTATTAGAATAAGTTTAAAAGTGGAGGAACTGGTTGCACTTCGCTGCTGACGTCAGCAAGCCTAGGGTTGACGTCAACAACCACACGAACACCATAAAGGAGGTGAGTTTTTTTTTTGGTGTGAAATTGGTAGATATGGATTTTAGACAAATTTTGAGAAGAAATCCAAGCACTATTGGGATCGTTGGGGATTTTTTAAACATTTTTATGAAAATTTTCTGAAATTCCAAGTTTTGGAATTTCTTGCTCTGTGTTCAATCCGGAAGGATTTGGGTGGATTTGTTGGTTTGTTTTGGTCATCATCTAATGCAGGAAGCCTTTGAATCAAGTCCCACATTGTTTGGTCTTGATTTGAGAAGCCTGTGAGCATTTTCGTCCTCTACCACTACCATCCCAGTTAAAATCCCCAATTTTTGGCTTGTTTTTATGGTGTATGTCTTGGTTCCAATGGAGTGGGGCATACAATAGTGTTGTTGAGGTTGTTTTATCCCTATGGGCTATGTAGGCTAGACTTTGGTTATTGTTCGTGTGTTTGGTGAATCTCCAGTGTGCTATAGTGACAGGCATCAAGCTACATTGTTCCTTTTTCTTTTCGGATCTTGATCTCCTGGTTTCGTGTGTGTTCCTACTAGTTAGGGAAGTTATTTGATTTACGTGAAAGTTGTCTTCGTTCTTTTCTTGTTCTTGAAGATGTTAGAAGGGAGCCCAAAATCAACCCCTACCATGGGTGAACCCAGTAAAAAAAATGTGGACAGCTTTCAAATACTAGAGATTCTATTCCACCACAAATCACAACTATAAAATTTGATAAAAGCAGTTATTTGACTTGGTCTAAGTCTGTTCTAATATATGCCCAAGGAAAGGACACAAAAGACTACTTAATAGGTGAAGTTGAGAGGCTGGAAAAGAATAATCCCCAATATTGGAAATGGAAGACTGAGAATGTTATGGTAATGAGTTGGTTGCTGAGTTTTATGAAACCAGGAAGTGACTATTTTTTAGTTTTGGAGACTGCACATCAGATTTGGGATAACAGAAAAATCGTCATTTACTGCAGATTGCACATGTAATTATGTTCATGACAAATGTGTTTAAAACTTTTTGGTTCGAGGCCATACTGCAATTTACCTCATGAATTGAATGCTCTCAAGAATCCTTTCTCATAATTCTTCCCTTGAAGTATTGGTTCCTGACACACCCTTATTGCCTTTAGCTCCAAAAACCTTTGGCTATGTTTGTTATGCCCATGTGCCCAAAACTGATTGTACCAAGTTAGACCCGAAAACACTTAATTGTGTCTTTCTGGGCTATGGGGTACATTAAAAATGGTACAAATGTTTTCATCCACCTACTTGTCGTTATCTTGTCTCTCGAGTTGTCACTTTTTTCAAGTCTATTTCCTTTCTTGCTCCTATGGGGACCTCTCTTCAGGGGGAGCAGTTTCACAATGAAGAGTTGTCCAGTCATCCACCCTATTCAGATTCCTGTTCCGTCTTATCATTTTGATGGAAAAAGTGAGGCTGATAGCGAGGGAGAACATGAGCTACAGATGTATACAAGAAGGAACAAACAAGGAGTATGTGAAGGAGGTGCACAGAACTTGAACTCTCATAACCCACTTCAGGAGTCAACTTCAGAACCAATTCCTAAGACAGGTAATGACACTCCACTTCTCTCTCAGTCTCTTGATGATCTTGATCAGCCTATATAGCTCAGAGGAAAGGTGTTCGAACCTGCACTCAACATCCTTTATCAAATTTTGTTTCATATCATGCACTTTCTTCATCTTTTCGTAGTTTTTCTATGGCCTTGTCCTCTGTTTCTATACCTCGCAATGTATCTGAAGCATTGAAACAACTACAATGGAAGGGTGCAATGGTTGAGAAAATGAAGGCGTTAGGAAAAAAATAACACATGGGAGCTAGTTGATCTCCCTAGAGGAAAGAAGCTGGTTGGGTGTAAATGGGTGTTTATAGTCAAATACAAATCTAATGGATTTGTGGAAAGATACAAGGTATGGTTAGTTGCAAAAGGATACACTCAAACTTTTGGGATAGACTACCAAGAGACCTTTGCTCCAGTAGCCAAAATGAACTCAATCAGAGTTCTCATTTCACTTATAGTAAACCAGAGTTGGCCTCTCCTCCAATTTGATGTGAATAGTGCATTTCTCCATGAATACTTAAAGGAAGAAGTTTATATGGCTACCCCACCTGGGTTTTGTATGCTACATGTTGAGGGAAAAGTTTGCAAGCTAAAGAAAGCCTTGTATGGATTGAAACAATCACCACGTGCATGGTTTGGACGATTTAGATCAACTATGTTAAGGTCTGGATATAAGCAAGCCCTGGATGATCACACATTGTTTGTAAAAAGGCACGGTTCTAAGATGGTAACCCTAATTGTATATGTTGATGACATTGTGGTTACAGGAAATGATGAAGTTGAAATCAGACGTTTAAAAGGAAGCCTTGCTAAAGAGTTTGAGATCAAGGACCTGGGTTTTTTGGAATACTTTCTAGAGATTAAAGTTTCCACATCAAAATAAGGCATCTTTTTCTCTTAATGGAAGTATGTGTTAGATTTGCTGAAAGAGTCGGGTATGGAAGGATGCAAACCATGTACCACTCCCATTGAAGTGAACCATAGATTGAGGGACAGAGACAGTGAAAGACTAATTGACGCTGGGAGGTTTGAAAGATTGGTGGGGCGTTTTTTATATTTGTCACTCACTCATTCAGATATAACTTATACAATTGGTGTAATAAGTTAATTCATGCATGCTCCCACCCAAGATCATATAGAGGCAACATACATGATCCTCAGGTACTTGAAGAGCTGCCTAGGAAAATGAATCTTGTAGAAGTGACATAGTCACCATCACATCGAGGTGTATACTAATGCTGATTGAGTTGGTTCCATAACTGATCGCAGATCCACATCAGGTTACTATTCCTTTGTTGGAGGAAACTTAGTAACCTGGCGAAATAAGAAGCAATCAGTAGTGGCTAGATCTAGCACTAAGGCAGAGTTTAGATCCTTGGCCTATGGTGTTTGTGAATCACTATGGCTGAAGATGTTACTTTCTTAAGTGGGCTTTCCAATCACCAGACCTATGAGTATATACTATGACAATAAAACAGTCATAGGTATTGCACATGATCCAAAGCAACATGATCGTACTAAGCAAGTGGAGGTCAACAAACACTTTATCAAAGACCATTTTAAGAAATGAAGTATATGCACACTGATGCGGACATCATGATCGAGATGATAATTGGGCCTTGTCATAGTTTTATTTATTTACTTTTATTTTTTTTATTTAACCATGTCTCATGTAAATGAGGGCATAAAATTCTGAGGGTATTTTAGTTCGTAGGAGTTATTTGAGAGTGTTTTTGTTATTTTGATTAATGTGGGGCTATTTGTGTTAAGAGAGTAGTAGAGGGGGGTATTTGTCAATTTCTAATTTTTGTAAACAAACCTTGAACGTGGGTAGCTCCATAAAAGCTATCCCACGCCCCTTTTTATTTTTATGTAATATTTTGAATATAAAATGACCCCATGTTTATGTCTCATTTTTCCTTTTGTTTATTGCAGTTGAAGAACCCTAAAACTCTGGAGTGGGTCTAGGTTTAGCCTAGTTTAACGGTGGTAGTAGAGGCTATTCCTTCTTCCCTTGGGTCAAAAGTTCTCTCCCACCTTCTTCTTAATTTTTCCTTTAGATATAATACACTGTTTCTGATTTTCTGAGGTTGAACTGAAGAAATCTCTAAGGGATTGATTTTTTGTTTGACAAAGATTGATATTTTAGAGTATTCTCATTATCCTGCACATGCTCAGGATTGAAGTTCATAGCAGAAAAGTCTCTTTCAACACTTTCTAAGACTTGACAGGTTTTTTTTTTTTTCCAGAAATAAGGCATTCTAGACATGAATACAGCACAAACACCTCTTGAAAGATCAGCCACTGCTCCCTCATAGTGCCTCCTTTGATCGATTGGTTTTCTCCAGACTGCTGCAGACTCATAGGCAATCCATCCTATATAAGCCTTTCTCTTTCTTTTACTGATTTGAAGTTATTCCATGGAGCTGAACACATCCCAAGCTTGAAAATTGAGGAGAAAGTGATTTCACGAGACCTACTCTAGTTTTCACACACGAAGCCATTTGTATGTAAGATTTACCCAGGAGGTTCCCAACCCTTGGGCGACACTACAGGGTGGGATCCACTTCAAAATAATAATAATAATAATAATTTTTTTTTTTTGAAAAAAGGGCTAGCTATTTGTTGGAGAAGAGAACAAATTTTGGAAAATCCCAAAACTGGATTTCTGAGTCTGGTAATTGATTGCAAACATATCCAATATTTGCAAGGAAGCATTTGACATCAGATTTAGGTACTTTTTTTTCCTATTTGGCTCTCTTTTCAAATTTCTAACAGTAGGCACTTTTGACATATTGTGGTATATTGCTTGGACTTGAGATTTTTTATTGTCTGACCCAAACAAACCTTCCCTTAAAATATTATGATTGACAAAATATGCCTTAGGATTCATTTTTATTTATTCATACATTTTCTAGGGTAATCCAGGTTGCTTCCCTTTCCTTCGACTTAATTTAGGATCTTTGGAGAAATTTTCAGACATAATATTTTGGGCCTAAGCTTAAACGTAATTTATCTTTCCCAAAAATAAGAGAAATTACACGTAGGTC
>JAOXJP010004910.1:0-18143 GCA_025762735.1 Platanus orientalis | reverse complement strand
AAAAAATGGTATGGATGAGTGAGATCCACGGCTTGTAAGTAGGTACACAAAACCTACTATGGAAATTTGACGGACAAAACATGAATCTTTCAATACAAAATACTAAGTATATCTTCATATGGAATACATATCAATTCTAGGGTGTAGGCATGTGTTAGTGTACATACATCATCTACCAGTCATCACAAGATCTAAACATTCATCATCATGATTCTTTATGTAGGAACTAGGAATTACAATTCACGTGCTTCTTTTTATTCATGACATTCTTCTAACATCCACATATGACAATATGCATGATTCTACCTACACATGACATTCTTCTCATAGTAATGCATGCTTCTATCTATATATGACATTCTTCTCATATCTACAATTGACAATATAAATGCCAATATGTGTTCACCATCACATGATAAATATTTCATAGTCCATCCATAGTAAAGATATCTAGTGTACATCTCAATGAACACTTCTATTTATTTCTCATGCATATATTATACTTTTTTAATATGAATATGCATATACAAATCAATTTAAACTAGGCATGCATCATTCTTAAGTAATTAGTAATCATAATAAAATATTTGCATAATGAGACGTGAAATTCTACTTCAATATTCAACAAGTATATTATTACCTTAGTACTTCTCTTTCACCTTCTTACTTGTTACTTATCATAGATTATTTATCAGTCATCATGTTTTCACTTATCACTTATTAATTTTCATTGTTATTATCTTAACATTTACTTATCACTTTTCATTAGTCATTTAACACTTATCATTGATCTTCATAGCATTGAATTGTATCCCAATGAGAGAACCATCATACATTTCTATTTTTCTTATATAGTTTAGAAACTTATATGCCATATGTCAAGTGCTATATGTATCATGCCAAGTACTACATGTCACATGTCAACTCATGAGGGATTTCTATCATATGATAAAACCTAATATAAATAAAATGTGAAAGGTCTCCATGAAATACAAAACACATAACCTATGTTAGGTCTCCGACAAAGCAAGTCACATAACCAATATAAGGGTCTCCAACATAGCATATAATGTAAACCATATAAGGTCTCCAATAAAACATATCATATAACCCGCATAAGGGTCTCCGACATGGCATATAATATAAACCATATAAGGTCTCCAACAAAGCACATCAATAACCCACATAAAGGTCTCCGACAAAGCACATCATATAGCCCACATAAGGGTCTCTGACTTGGCATATAATATAAACCATATAAGGTCTCCGATAAAGCATATCACATAAACTATATGAAGTCTCCGATAAAGCATATCACATAAACCATATGAAGTCTCCGACCTAGCATAACATATATAAACCATAAAAAGGTCTCCGACACAACAGATCACATAACCCATGTAAGGGACTCTAACATGAGTATAATATAAACCATATAAGGTCTTTGACAAAACATATCACATAAACCATATGAGGTCTCCGATCTAGCATAAAGTATATAAACCATAAAAAAGTCTTTGACACAATACATAACATAACTCATATAAAAGTCTCCGACACAATACATCACATAACCCATGTAAGGGTTTCCGTGCCTAAGAAGGGCAACCCACAAAGGGGTCTTTGCACCCAAGAAGGGAAACCCACATAAGGGTCTACAGGCCCATGAAGGGGCAACCCACATTGGGGTCTCTAGGGTCATAAAGACCATATAGATATATAAAAGTCACAAGGATCAACCCACTTAGGGATCTCTTAGCCCGAAATGGCATATTCCCACATAGGAGTTCATATCACATCCTCACATCCAAAATCAAGTGTCAAATCCATGTTTTTATATAACTACTACATATGTATGACTTATATGAAAATTATCCATGCATCCTAACTCATGAAGGACCCGAACTAGTATACCATCGGTGTTAAATCGAGTGATTTCATACCTCATAAACCACGTAGAAAGACCCAAGTAAGAAACTTCATGAAAGTGCAACATGACTCATGCTAAAAGTAACATGTTCATGTCACCAAATGTTTCTAATGGATGTAAGTCCAATGAATTACACATGAATCCTAAGATCTTAGCATGAAAATCAATAGAATATCACAAATTGCTATAACCCAACATGTACTTAAAGGAATTTATCATAGAAGACATTAGGTTCATGCAAGGAATCCAAAGACATCCAAGAAACATGAGAGTAATATGAAAAATCCGTAAGAGACATTTTATCAAACATGTAGAGTGCAAGAATTAATGAACTATCATGAGAAGTCAAATAAACATCACAAATTGTCATTAGCCAACAAAATTTTGAAGGAATTTATCATGTGAGACATTAGGCTCATGAATGAATCCAAAGACATCCAACATCTCAAGGAAATACATATACATATTATGTAAAACCATTTTTTCTTACAAATTAGATTAAATATTTATAAGATCCTAGCATAATATGACAAGATCTCATCACAAATCACCACAAGTATTTGGGTTTCTAAAGTCCTAATAAAAGGGCTTCATAAACATTGGAAGGACATTCATAGAATCAAGATTTCACCATTATAAAACTTCTAATAACCTAAAACATGCAAAAATGGAGTAAGTTTTGTATAACTACTTACTCAAGCTTTTTTCCTTACTTTTTAAAAAGATCTTGAAAAATAACCTCATTGTCCTTTCCTCTATTCTTTGTAAAATGATATAGAACTGGTGTAAATTAGATTAAACATGAAAATGTATGAAGAAAATGAGCTAACCTTGAAGATTTCTAGAATTGGGAGTGAAACTTACCTAATTTGGGGAAGAACTCCCACACTTAGCTCCCAAATCCTCTAAAACTCTCTAACTCTTTCCTTCTTGGTGTAAATGAAGCCATTAGGGGTTGTTTATCATATTTATAGGATCTAAAGTCGAGTTAGAGGGGTCCCACACTCCCCAAGATGAAGAAAAATCAAATTTCCTTCAAAAAATTGCATTATGGGTCATTTGGATTGATCTAACACTTTTTAAGCATTTTTCTAACACCCGAGAGGTCTTGGATCAATCAAAATAAGTTTGGATTAATCCAAATAAGTTGGATTGACATAGGAAATTTGGATCGATCCAAATAGGTTTTTCCCAATTTTTTCTCTTGCACTAAAACATCTATAACTTTCTTTATAGAACTCGGAATTGATCTCTGTTTAATGGGTTGGAAACTAGACTCAAATACCTTCTAACAAGATATCTATCATACCCTAATTCACTTGGGATTGGTGGCAATGAGCTTGGAAAGTTGCCCCAAATATGCAAGTGTGTCAGCACAAACACCTTGTGGGAGAATTGACATAATGTCTTCTAGGAAACTTGTAATTGCACACCGTTTATTTTTTTAGAAAGTAAACTCTAAGGGATTTTTAAAAAGGTATGGTATGACCTCCAATACTCTCAAAATTGGTGTCAGTGGGCCCATAGAGTTACCCCAAATGCAAAATCAGGATAACTTTCAAACTTAACAAGTTCAAGGCTTAACTTAGGTTTTACACTTCTAACTTAGTCCAAAGGGTTCCTAAAACACTTTATGATATGTCTAAACATGTGAAATAACAATTTTATTCGTGTAGGAGTAAAATTACATTTTTACCATTTAAGTAAAAATGTGGATCGTTACAATACGACTATATATATCAAATCAGACTCAATCCATCTATTAATCATGTCAAAGTGGGTTGACCCGTTTTGACTCAAAACAAGTTTACAGTAAACCCTAACCTACTAATTTCATGTTGGGTTAGTGGGTTCTGTGGTAATTCATTTTGGTGGGTCATGTGTCCTCTACCACAAGCTGACACGTGATGTTTTTTTGCATTTAGTACCTCTTTTAAATAGGGCAAAGGTTCATTTGGACACTTTTAATGGTTATAACCCTATACACCCCATTTTTATGGGTAATTTTTTTCATTTGAAAATTGTTTTTATCGTTTTAACCCTATGCACCTAGCCTTTGTGTATAGGAAAACACCATTTGTCAAACATTCATGTATTGATTGATACAATGATATCTTTCCATTTAAATTGGAAATAATTCAAACCCCAACTTTGTATCTAAATACCATAATCAATGGCCATGTCATTTTGTTTTTACCAAAAATAGTAAAATAAAAATAGTGTCACCTGAATCAAATTTTATCAAAGACAAATCATTCTAGACAAAGATTTACTATAGCTTTTGTAAAATGAACAAAAAACATAGGTTATTTTGTCTTTCAACATGGGGTTTTGTCTTTTTTTTTTTTTTTCATGCTGCAATAAGCTATAAAAAAAATTTCCTCTAACTGATATATTATTTGATAATAGAGAAAAAATGACAATTCACCAAAAAAAAAATGACAATATATAAGCAATCCTTCAAAAGAGAGAATGTGTAGTGTTTCACTTTTGACAAACTCAAAAGACTAAAGGTAGTACTAGTAGGGATGATTTCCAACCCATAGATGTGGGCAAGGGTAGAAACGATTGTTCACATTGTTGCTAAATTGGTGAGTAACAGTACACATAAATGATGTTTGCATTGTCACGCCCCGAAACCCAAGCAATTATGCTTGAATGCTGGGGTATGAAGGAATTCAAAAGCTTACTCATATCCAACTCATCTTAAAGATATTGCCCAAAATTTAGCCAAAATTTCGGCAACATATCGAATAGAAATTGGGCCCGAGAAAATTTCTCACATCCAAAATAAACCAGTCATCTGTTTAATCTAAACAACAATACTCCAAATATATCCATAATTCCAAAAGACTAGCAGTGACTACCCACCCAAAAATTTGCTTCATCATATAATCATCCATACAACAAAATGTCATATACGAAATATACAGGTCCATTTACAAAAAGAAGTCTGGTCCACATGGAGACACAAAGTCCATCTATACATCTAAACTAGCTCTAGCCTACAAACTAGAGTTTGAAATCATCAGCATCTACCTCAAAATCTGCCACCTCCTTAGTTACATCATTAACTGAAATTATGTTGTCTCAATGCTCCAGATCCACAGAAACTTCTCTATCCGCAAGGGGGACTTTTGGGTTAGCTCAAGGAAAACCAACAAGTAAAATTTACATTCTAAAATTCATAAAAAATAAAAATAAAATTGTAAAAAACATGTTAAATTCATTTAATGATAAACTTTTTCAAATATGAGTAAAAGATAGTATAAAACTTATGTAGTGGGATGCATGGAATGCTTCCAATTAACATAAATAGTTTAAACTTAATATAGTTATAAGTATTTATCAATGTAGCTAATAATGCATGAAAACAAATAGCATGACATGCACATGCTCTAACATGTATTATTTACATAGTTCACTCGCTACCATTGCCTCAATGCTATTGTTATTAGTGTCACTTGCATATTGGAAGCATGTTAACCCTACTGATGTCTGATTCTCATGTATAACATGAACACAACCACGATGCCAATAGTTTTATAGTCTCACTCAACAAATACGCACCTTATAGTACAAATGAAAAGGAATTACTACATATAGTCATCAGAATCATAGAACGGTTGAATAACCCACATAAATCTCAAGCACACAATAGATATGCAATAAAGAGAGTCCGACACATACAAACCTCATGATCTCATTAGAGGATAAAGCCTCCCAGATTACAAAGTGACTAAAGAACCCACATATACCAACATAAATCTTAAGCACATAATAACTCTATAATATAGAAAGCCTGACATATAAAAATCTCATAATTTCATCGGAGGACAAAGCCTCTCGCCTCCCTTAAGAGGACCATCTAGATCACAATCCAGGAAATGCACTAACACTGGTGCGTCCACCAGGCATGCTTAAAATAAATTAGAAACCGAAGTCTCTCTCCATACATCAAATGCTGGGTAATAAGAAATCATCCTTAGCCAATAAAACAATGTAGAAATCCTTGACTAATGCATAAATATAAACAAAATAGGAAATCCCTGGCCAAATATATATAAAATAGAAGTCTTTGGCCAAATGTGTAAGTAGACTTGTGGCCCATCAAAGCTTGAATCATCAATGCTCCATGTATAAACATAACAAATATTTGACTATAAGAATGTCTAACTCCTAGGAGCAATATGTATAAAATAATAGATTGTTAGTATTGGCCCCAACATTCAAAGTATAATATATAAAAAGCATAATTGATAATCCCACTATAGAGAATTCTTGACATCTCATACAACTGATATAAAAGCTTATTACTGAGATATCGAACCGACCTACATTGTTACCATGCAATGCAGTCCTAATGATGCATGTACTGCTTTTCAAAACATAAAATATCCAACTAACATGGATTCTTTTAAATAAATGCATGAACCAATACTCAAGAAACACGAATAAAAATGTGGTCTAAAACATTACCATAATGTGAGATTCATCTTAAAAATAAATCTTTATAATTTTAAGTAAATACATTTTCATATTTAAAGAGCTTTCAAGATAATAGGAAACCTCTATGGTAAAATAAAATTCTAAACAAAATCAATATCCATGCATATCATGTAATAACATATTTTTTACATTTATTTCAAAATAAAACCCTAATTAACGTCGCTATGAATTAGAAAATATATGATCTACTTATATATCTCTCTAGCTTTATAGGTATCCCCCCTCTATTGAGCCAAACGATTGATTGACACCTCAAAATTAAAGAGATCTAGGACTTTAGAACTTTATTCTGACTTCTACCATATGAAATAATTATATAAGAAATTTAATAAGGCCAATTCCTTATCTTTTTATTTTTATTTTTTATCAATGGATCAAATCCCTAAATCCTTTAACATTCATAGGAATTTTAAGGATTAATTCCTTTAATTAAATAAGATGCAAAATTTTTTTCCTTAATGTAATGCATAGGTACAGAGAAAGGAATCCTAAAAATACTAATTTATACTTCTTCTAAAACATCAATTACCCAAGCTTAAAATAAACATGGGGAATCATTAAAACATATTCAATGCATCCAAAAATTTTCAAGAACATAGTATGGAAATCCCTAAATTTGAATAGTCATAAAAATCTCACAGAATCGGGTTTTTCCTTCATGTGAATGCATATAAATGTTTTTCCCTAATGAAAGAGATTCATTATCACAAAATGAAGCTAAAACATGTAAAGAACAAGAGTTTGTGCAAATCATAACCATAAATCCCCAACTTACCTGTTCTGGGTCGTTTTTGGGTTATTCCTACGCCTAATCAAAATCAAACGGTGGTTGTCCATTTTTTTGGGGTTGTTCTACAAACCCCTTCTCTTTTCTCTCTTTCCTTCATTTCCTTTATTATTCCACCTTCTATGCTTTCTTCCTTTTCTCCCTCTTTCTGAAATTTTTGTTCATTGGAACAAATGGCGAGAAACCCCTTTTTATTTTATTTTTTTCTTTTTCTTTTGTTTTTTTCTCAAAATACCCCCATGTATTTCAAGATATTGCAAGCATAATTCACATAGTTTTTTTCTTTTCTTTTTTGGTAAATCACACTTCACATAGTTGCAAAGCCACAAATTGGCTATTTGTAAATGGAAGTAAAAAAGAGGAAAAAAGAATAGAGGGATCATGCAGCTAGTAAAATACCTAAATTTAGAGGATTGATTATAAAACTTTCTAATTCAAAATGTAACTCTTTGACATAATGATCTTTTGGAGAATTATGAAAACTCCCAAATTTGATTTTTCCTATCTAGAAAATATAATTTTGTTCAAGTTGATTCAGAACAGAAAGAAAATAAGAATATCCTATATCCTAACACACACACACACACACACACACACACACACACATATAAGATTTAATCCAATTGTGTATGTTTAACCTAATTAGGGATCTACTTATTTTCAGATACTTCAGGCCAAGGTTTAGACTAAAATAATTTGTCATATCCCCCTCATAGCTATTGCCTAACCTATAGGTGTAACCTCTCTTTAAAATGAAAAAGAATAAAGAATGAAAAAACAAAAATTATGTTATAGAGGTCAAAATCAAAAAATTATCACACCTGACTTTGCTATAGAAAATCTATAACAACGATAAAGTTGTTCTAAGATTTTAAAATCAATGTAATAAAAAGACTGTTTCTGTTGATCATTCTTATTCTTTGCATTGATTTCTCTTAAAAGTATTAAATTGCTTTCTATGCTAGATGATGCTTTTGCATTATCCTTAACTAGTCGTGAACTTGTGCGAATTTGCACTAGTAATGTATACAGTGTTATATATATTTTTTAAAATATATATTTTACTTTAAAAAAATCAATATCTAGGAAAAATTTAATAAAAAATTATTTTTTTAAATTAATAAATTTTAGGGGGTGTTTTAATGAGAACTACAATCAATAAAAGTACGTTTTTAAAAAGTTGGAGATTATTCTTTTCTCGTTTATTGGATGTATTATGAAAATTCAAAAAAATTGTAGGGTGTACAAATGGATGAGAGAGAATTAGGTTGAGGTTTAAATTTGGAAATTATTTTGAAAAACATCTTGAGTGGAATTTTAATATCAGTAAAAATTTTGTATTATACATATGAGAATGAGAAATGTGAGAAAAATGAGAGAAATTTTAGGGAAGTGAAGGAGACAAATTTTAGGAGAGATAATAATGAGAAATATGTGTTTTAGGTGTAGAAGACTTAGATGACGCTATGTTTAAAAAAAAAAAAAGGAAAGGTAAAATACGAAAGTTTCTAAGAAGAAAGCGTTTTAGTAGGAGTCTTAACACACACACACACACACACACACACACAAAAGTTTAAGGAAAATGGGTTTAGGTTTTCAGTAGAAAGAATCAAGGGATAGTTGCAAGAAATAAAATTACTTTTAAAATTTGAAGATTATTCTTATCTTTTGGCTAACCAAAGAAAAAAAAAAAAATAGAGAGCAGGAGACGTGTAAGAGGTGGAGCCATTGAGAGCAAGGGGATTCAATGAGGAATATTTAATTTTGGAGAGAGATTTTAGTAGATTATAAATTAAGTAATTTCAGAAAAATGAGTTCTTAATTGTCACGCCCCAAAACCCAAACTTGTAGGGCTATGAATTTTGGAGTGTGACTTTCAGACTCATGATTGATTGCATTTAAATTACTCATAAATTTTTTTCCCTCTATTCTTTACATATACATATATATGCAATGAAAATAAATTATTAATTATAACCATTCCATTCAATCCTCATAATTTTGACCTATTAATAAAAATCCATAATCCATGAATCTTAAAATCCATAAACCTGTATATTTGACATAAACCTAAATTATTGAAATCAAATAATAAATCCAACTACTAAAATTTACTACTTTATTACATCTCTTCAAGTAAACTAAAATAACTAAACTAAAATAAAATAAACAACTATATAAAATTCCAATGTCTCATAACATAAATAAAATGTCTATCTATGTCTCCAATCCTCTCTAGCTTGAACTGCTACTCTAGTATCTCCTCATTATCTGTGGGGTGTCAATTCAGGGTAAGTTTGACACGTTCAATAAGAAAACAGGTAAACTATAGGCAACACTGGATTAAGATTTAGCACGATTTTAAAAATTCAAATAGATAGTTGCATGTTATTTACAAAATATGAAACTACACAGTTTTAAGCTAAAAACAATTAAATTAATCGAAGCAAATATATGAGACAAGTCCAAAACAAAACAATAACAAATAAGGAATCAATAACTATATTGAAATAATACATAATCATATCAATATGTGTACCAAGCCAATATAATTTACACCATTTGATCTCTAGTGAGAAGGGCCGATACAATGTGTACCTACAATCCAGTGATAGCATACACCGATGGGACAACACCTCTCAAAATTAAATTCAAGCAGGATAACTCCTCCCATAACTAATTTCACGTGGGACAACTCCTCTCATAACTAAATTCATATCTCAACATATATTGAATATATATTTCATGTACAACCCACAAGGGTCCTCCTAACTTATTCATAACATAACAAAACATATAATCTTTAATACAACTTTTTTGCCATAGAGGACCCAAACAGAAATCAATGTAAATTTGAAACAAATACTTTCAAACTGATATTACATACTTTTAACATTTAAATATTACTTTGAATCAAAATAGAAACAAGAGTTCTGATCCAACCTAAGGCACGTAGCTCTACAGATTTTTGAAAACTTAGATAATCATAACAAAAATTCCTCTTTTCAAAATATAAGACTTATTTTATGGTGTTGTGCTGCCAGGTCACATCCACACTTTTTGGCTAAGTAAGACTCTTTCAAGGTTTGCATTATTAACATCTTTTCATTATCTTCTTCCACCTTAAAATGAACTGCATACTAATTTTATTTGATAATAAATGGGTGTCCTAGAGTTTTATCATCCACATACAATAGTAGTATGATATAACTACCATAAAATCTCTAGTAGTAGCAACAATGATTTGCATGGAATCTTCTAAAACCATCATTTCACATAAGCCTATCAAATTATGTACCATTGTCTCAGTGCTTGCTTCAAACCATATATTCGTATAAGCTTCTTTTAAGCTTACACACTGATGGAAGCTAATGAGTCTAGTCACTCCAGTGGATACTTCACAAACCACTTCCAATGACTTCAATGGAAGCAATCAAGTTCAGTGACTTCGATGGACTTGAAACAATATTGTAGATAAAGACTCTACAGTTGTAGCTCAGGCCTCTTTACAGGAAATTGTACCGGTTTAACACGCTTCAATGGAGAGACCTTCTTCTTAAAGGTAATAGTTAATTTACCATGTTAGGTTCATGCTCTAAGATTTTCAAGGTCTTCTTTAGGGTAGGAAAGCTATGTTCGACAACTTTAGCTTAGATGTTAGTGAATGAGCTCTAAGGTCATCAAAGGTTGCCATTCATAGATTTACAAGTTTTCCAACATGCACAAGTCAAAGGGTCTTACTTTTCTATCATTAATCACTATATTTTCATTTGGGAGGACCTCTATATTTTATAGAGTATTCAAAAGCACTTTTAGAAGGTTCCCAATGGCTCTCCCAATGGTAAAAAAATTAGTCACTGCGAGTTTCATTTTGGAAAGATTTTCGCATTCTCGATAGTTCAATTGATCTAAGCCTTTTCAATTGATCAAATTTTGATCAATTGAGGGCTCTTTGATCGATTGAAAGTCTCAGGGGTTCTGAGAGCATTCTACTCAATTGATCAATTTCTGCTTAATCAATCCAAACAAGTTTCGATCAATCAAAATTGTCAAAATAGGTAAATTTTCCTTATTTTAGCTCTAGAATTCTTGGAAACCTTGGATTCCACTTAGGGTTCATGGGAAAGGTCTCTATAACTTCCTAGGGTCATTAGTTTCCAATCTTTACCTATGAATACTCACCCACCAACCTTTTCAAGTAACTTTTCTAGTGAAGTTCATGGTTGGCTGCTTAAGGTGCTCTACCTTGGGCTTGAAACTTGCTTGAATTCTTTACTTTGTGGCTTTAATGTCTCTTAACTCTTGCCCCTATGGTCCTTCCACATCCGGTCTTATAGAATGCACCCTCTGAACCTCTTCTTGGACTTACATGACTTAGTGTATACAAGTGTAGTTACATACATGTAAGACTTACAAATTTGACCCTAAAATACATCACTTACAAATTTGACCCTAAAATACATCATGTACTTTACATTTGGAATATAGTTGACAATCACAACATTTACACTAACAAAGGGAACTTTCAATCCAATGAAATCTTTTCCCTTTGATGGTTTGATGCTAAAAGCATTTTCCTTGAAGGACTTTGGTGAGAACTAAGACTGAGACTCAAAAAAATTCTTATCTTTTTTTTTTTTGCTCTAATTATCCCTTCTGAGATAGTTTGAGCTATTCTAACCACAGTCTGATGACACAAGACTATTTTGTATCCATCTAGGACTTATCCTAAGCATTTACACCTTCTTAAGAGTTCTTTGAGATTTTCACACCTCTAAAAAGATTTTAGGTTTCCTCATGAACGTGAGTAGAGATATATTTTTAGTTTTGAGAAGCCAAAGAAACCATAAATGGTGTAAGATTCTAGTGGGATTCTTATCCTGAGCCTGTGGATTTGATAACCTTAATTTTAGTCAAAATTGTATTAAGGTAACTGTGCCTTTCAATAATTACAAATTTGCATACCACTAATTGCAATAATGCCCTATAACACATTGCAACTAAACCTCAAATTATAGGAAAATACCAATAGGGCCCTTCCTTACAAATATTTTACAAATATGTCTTTCCATTGTACAATATTCCTTAATGACCTTCATGATGATATATTAATCATTGTTTAAAGCCTTTTGGTTATTAGAATATGATATTCAGGAACTTAATGAATTATCTGGACATCTAAAATATTTCTTTGATAAAACCTTTTTCAAAATAAAATTTTTTGCCATGATAAAGTAAATTTGAAAAACTTTTTATCAAAAACCACTAGTACTATATTTTCTTGTCCACTCAAATCATATATGTCTTAACTTAAATATATCTCCCACTTAAAGGTAATGGATTCCTTGTTGGGCATTTGCATCCTCTCAAGTATCATGTAAGATAACCAAACTACCCATGATGTAGCCACCAATCACTAGTTGGTATGTCAAAACAACCAATAAGACAATGTAAAGAAATACAAATTCCTCTAGTACAAGGACAAGTTTATAATTGTAAACAACATTTATCCTAAAAGTGAAATTTTACCATATATGTTTACAGTGGACTTGAGTATATTTATATAATACACTCACATGTAAGCTTAGAGTTTCACACTAGCGATTGAAATTATATTATTCTATTTATGAAAGCTTTAAATATAACATCTCTATAAGTTAGCCCAGATAACTTGAACTTGTTTGAGGGGTTCTTTTATTTTTCTTTGTTTGCTTGGAAGGATGCTTGAACATTAGATTAGTTATGTACATTTTAGTTGTTTAAGGATGTTTTATTTATCCATTTCTTTTTACTCTTTTATGGTTTGGTTTACATGGGATTTTTATGCAATCTATGCCAGTATTATATATATTATGCAAAAGGGGTGAGAAGTATTCAAATGTAGATAAGAAGGTAAAACTTGGACCTAATTATCTAAAAAATAATTTGAACTAGTTATATAAAATTAGACATGAATTCCTGGTTCTTTTTAGTTAGTCATGTAAGCAATTAATCAAAATTCCGACAAACAATTCCTAAAGCTAGACTTCTAAGCTATTGAGTGTAGCCTAAATAACTCTAACTTGAAAATGACTACATATGCATGTTTTTTTTTGAGATTTTAAAAGATGAAGTGTACCAATCGAAACACCTCCCCGAATAAGATTAGATCATAGAGTGATAACTGGCTTAGGTAACTTGGAATGGCCACACTGACATAGCAATAACTGCTTAAACGTTGTTCCCATCCTATGTGGCAATCCAATGTCGGTCCATTAGTGGGTAATGATCTAGATAAGGGCTCATGATAGTAATGTATTGGTGCAATGTTGTGTCCTTGGACTCATTTAGTTCAAAATAGAAAATAATAGAGATGTTTTGCATACAAGTTATTTAAGTGTGAATTTTGGTCCTACTAACTAATTCAAGTTTCTCTAAAGCTATGTGAGCATGTTTTCTATCCTATGCATGAAAATTTGGAGTGACTATTAAAGATGGAGTGTTATCTTAACTAACTAATGGAATGACCTAATTCTAATCCAAAGCGAGTAGACATGTGATAAAGCAAGTAAACATGTGAAAAAGCAAGTAGACACATGAAAGCATGTATTTGACATAGACTAAGACTTATACATGTGGAGATTAAATAGTCCCCAGTGGAGTCACCATTCTATGGACATGGGGCACCCACTTCGGCTCGCTTTCTATTGTCAGCTCCCCCAGTGCAGGGGTTGGGGTTGGGCTTTGCTTGGAGTCGCCGCCAACTCAGGGTTTAACCGATGGAGTTGGACGTCAGTTCCCCTCTTTTGGGAAGAAGAGAAGTCTAGACCCGGGGGTCTAGGGTTTAACTCCTAACACTAGTCTGTCTTCCTAAGATTAAGGATAAGTTATTTTGTTGCACTTGGGGAATGTGTTAGGCACCCCAAATACCTGCCTTTTTAGGATGGCTTCTCCCATTCATACAAGTTTTACTCTTACATAAATGTCCATGCTTTGTTAATGTTGAATTGGAAGCTTGCTAGATTTTTCTCAAGTTTAATGCCTGATTTTACTCTCAACGCTTGATTTTTCAATGATTGAATTTAATTCAGGGTGAAAATCAGGCATTGGCTTATAAGAAATCTAAAAACTATCCTTTATTTTGTCATATTCTAATTACAAGAGACCTCTCATGGGTTAGGTCTTTAGAGGGATGTCGGTACCCTTTAAATGGTTCACTGGTTAGTTCTTTAAGGTTATATGTTAACCCTAAAGAAGGGAGAGAAAAAGAGAGAAATTATTTTTTTTATCTTACAGGCTTAATGCCTATTTTTTTTATCTCAACGCATGATTTTCCAACGCCTGAATTTTAATTCAGGGTAACAATCAAACATTGGGGAAGCTAATCAGATCAACACTTTTATGTAATCTTTTGGGTTGGTTTGGTGGGTCCCTGCATTGTGGGACCCATGATTTAGGTTAAGGGAGGTTGCCTAGGATTGCATTGTTGAACCTTAAGGGTCGTAGATTCAGGCCACGTGGAGATATGATCTCCTAAAGTAGGCCACTTGATCATCTATTACAGTCCTAACGCCTGTTTTTGGTTTGACGCCTGAATGTTCAATGCCTAAATTTTAATTCAGGGGAAATTCAAGTATTAGGTACTAAACCAACAACCAACTTAGGTTTTTGGGCCACTAAAGTGGGGCCTAGAGAGGCAGGATCTCTCCTGGGTCCATGCACTGACCCTAGGGTGGACTTACACTTAGATGATTTTGAAAAATCATGATTTTTAAGACTAGGCTTAACACTTGAAATTCACTCCAATACCTGAATTTCCATCTAATGCCTAAAATTAAATTCAGGCGTTGGGACAGAAATGAGGGCCCATAGAGGTGCATGTGCACAAGATTGAATTCCTGAGGTTAGGTCTACCATGGGACAGGGCTGAAGAAGAATCAGGACTCCTTGGGGTAGGTCCTAGATCTCAACACCTGATTTGTCTCCTGACGCTTGTTTGTCCAATGCCTAATTTTTAAGGAATTAAAAATCAGGCGTTAGTTACTGAGAGAAAATCCAGTAGCTAGATTTCTCAATTTCGGAACCCTTAGGGTTTTGAAAATTTTTTAAAATTAAGCATGCTAGTAGGCAATATATATATATACATCATATAAAAATTTGAACTTCAGATCATGTATAGAAAATTCAAACTAAAATCACCAAACTAAGTCTCAAAAGACCAGATTTTTTGGGTCTGTTGGGATGGCCATCTCGAGGCCTTCCACAACTCTATAAATCATGAAATTAAATCTAGTATCTAGCATATATGTCTAGTCTAACATAGTCAAATTTAGGCTCAAGAATCCCTCTACAAAAATCACAAGAAAATCAACATGGAAATAGGTAAAAAATAAGAGCCAGTACTATGTAACCCGAATTGGAGTAGTGCTCTAGCATGAATTGGATAGTATAACAACATGCTAATTTTATATATGATGAAGGGGAGGTGAATTGAACTTAGGTTTAGGCTTACCTTGGGTCTAAAGTGGCCTAGGGTTTGTAATTTCCTTTCTTCCTTTCTTCATCTTCCTCTTCTCTCTCTTTTAGGGTTAGGGTTTTTTGTTGTTGTCAGCACCCAAATTTTGACTTGGGCTAATTAATGGAGTTAAATGGGTTCATCACAACAAGAGACAAAGTTAGATCCTAGACCTTCCTTGAACCCTAAGTGGTTGCAAACATAATGAAAGCACTCTAAATCACCATCATCTTGAATTTTCTAAGCCTCATAAACCTTCCCACATTGAAGCATCAAAGGCTGGCAAATTATCATTTTACCCCTACACCTCCAGAAGTCCAAATCAAACCCAATCAAACCCCACTTTCCAACATCACTACATCAACCAAAACACCTTAAATTTTCAACCTTTAGAAGCCTTCTCACATTGAAGCATCGAAAGACTGGCAAATTACCATTTTACCCCTACACCTCTAGAAGCCCAAATCAAGCCCAATAAAACCTCACTTTTTAAACATTTTCACATCAACCAATGCACCTTGAATTTTCCAACCTCCATAAGCCTTCCCACATTGAAGTATTGAAAGGTTGTCAAATCACCATTCTACCCTTGTACCCTCAAAAGTGCGAATTAAACCTTGTTTGGACTCCTTTTCTCCACAACCCTTCTTAAAATCTCTTCTACAATAAAGACACCTCAAAATTAACAATTCCCCAAGGCTTCCAACATCAAAATCCCAAAAGGCTAGCAAATGATCATTTTGCCCCTGCACCTCAAAAAACCTCAAACCACAGGCTATAAAACCCATTTTTCTCAGGATGCTCCTACCATCATCAACATTTCTATATTGAGACAAAAAATGTAAGAAAATTACCATTTTCCCCTAAACCCTCAATATACATCATTTTTCCCCAAAATCGAACTTTCAAAAAAACCTTGAAGACCCGACACAAATCAAAAACTCAGCCAGTTAGTGGCCATACTCTAAAAAGCCATAGACCTTCCCAAGAAAAACCTCAGAGGGCACAATGCCCTCCCAATTTCCCCAATCTGTCTCCAGAATATAGCAAATGCACCTATATCAGTCACGGACACTCGGTGAGCCCCCGGGAACTCTCTGAAAGTCTAAATCCATCAAGGTCAGGCTCATTCTTTCAAGATTTTTGAGAATCTTCGATAAATGTCCTAATGGAGAAACCCTTCCTCAAACCCTGCACCACTTGTTAACTCAATTATTTGCCAACCCAAGACACATTTCTCGATCAGGTAACCTTCCTTCGAAAATCTCTTGAAAATTCACCAAGGGTCAGATTATCTGTCTATCAGGCCCCAGAGCATTGCAAATACAAGACATAAACAACCATGATTACAATCACACTCCATTTAAACCCAGGAAAAACCAATCGTAGGTCCAAGCGGTATTTATCCTGCAATAATTCATGGTTTATAGCATAACTTTCAGTTTAAGCATCTGATTCATACACAGTCAAAGCCTATGACTCACAAATATTAAGGGTTACCTTTCATATAAAGATTTCAATAATCAATTTTATCTTCTTACCCTTCTTTCATTGGTACAGGCAAATACGGGTACATTTGAAGCTAATTTTGACCCACTTGCCTATATTTGATTCTGATTCTGTCAACTCCTTTATGACCAGAATGTCCGAGAGATACGAAAAACCTATAAACCTTGAAAATATAAGAGTCATAGGACTCAAAAATCAGGTCCAGATTGTAAAGGGGTAAAATCAGGACAAAATATCTTAACTTCTACCCAAAATACCCCTAAGCTTTTTTCTAAACCCTATACCCCCCATTTGGAATATTCCAAATGGAGGGTGGACATCTAAGAACCACCCTTTTTATCGTTGCACCCCTCCCTATGAGCCCCACTCTCTCCCCCATGACCAATATATACATGACATGTGGCATGAGGGCCCACCACATTCACACACCCCTTCCCACCTCTATTAAACCTTCTAGAAGCAGCCACTAACCCCTCACTCCCTCCACATATCTCTCACCTCGTCACCCCATCCACACACCCCTAGCTACCCTTCTAGAAGCAGCCACCTCACTCCCACACCTCACCACTTTCCCCACCACCCATTTTCTACCCCCCTCTCTTCCAACCACCTCACCCCCTCCATGCTTATCCCCTCCACATCACCCCCTCAGGTCCCTACTATGAAAACCCCACCTCATGTTGTGATCAAGGGGAGGCCAAAAATAGAAAAGCTAAGAAAAGAGAGAAAAGAAAAGAAAGGAAAAAAAGAGAAAAAGAGAAAAAGAGGGAAAAGGAAAAGGAAAGAAAGAAGAAGGAGTCAACCCATGGTCAGGTAGGCTCCCTCTCCCCCCTCTTTTAAGTTTTAAGAAATCCCATTTCCATGTTATAATGGTCCCACCTCCTCTAACTTATTAAGTGAGACATGGGGGAGAC
>JAOXJP010004891.1:0-18144 GCA_025762735.1 Platanus orientalis | reverse complement strand
GGATTTGGACCACCCCTTAATGGGTGCCAACAGTGTACCCGTAACCAGCAGATGATACGTCACGTTGAAAAAGTGATTAACACTTTTTGGGGGATGCTTTTCACTTTTTGATGTGATGTGTCACCTTTTGGTTGTGGACATACCATTGGCACCCGTTAAAGGAGCGTTCATAATCCTATAGCTTGCCCCACCCCCTACGTGAAAATCTTGGCTCCGCAATATCAAACCTGTAATATGGATTAAAATCAAGATTGGACATTGATAAACTCAAGGTTTCCCTTTTCAACATTTTAAACAAAGAAGCCAAGGTTACATATGCAAAAACATATATATATGAAATTTCATAACTAAATTGTCTTCAATGGGTCAACCTCCATCTTGACACTACTTTCTGTTTATCTCTCTATTACAAGAAATGCATTAAGCATCATAACATGCATGTGGCTTCATTTTCTTTAACATGAGCCTGCATATAGAGCACATGCATTAATGTAAGAGCATGTGAACATATAATCATGGTAAGCATGCTATGCACAAGATATCAGTGATCTCTGCGCAGAGTGCCACGTTCAAAGAACTTCGCGTGCTATGCTTTCAAGCTGCAATGCACATGCACCTGATCCACAATTAAATTGATAGAGCCCATGATAGCACATGCACATCCTCTTGACTTTGACTCTAAACAAGGGTGCCAAAGACCGGGCTCAGACTAGATTGATCACGGTCCACTTGTAATATTATGGTAGCGGGGGAGCCCTACCTAAAATTGTACTTTTGTGGAGCTCACCCCTACCAAGATCCAAGGCATATCTGGGGCTTTTTAAGAGAGGATGTTCTGTCCAGGGTGTACCTTCACCCTTCACAGGCCAGGGGAGAGCTGTATCCTCTGTGCCACCTTCTGGTGAGCCACAGACACAAAGGGGGGTGGGACCCATACACTTTTTGCAGGGCCCCACATGACCCCCTTGTGTCTGGGGCATTATGTGGGTAGACTACCATTTGAACAATCATTCTCCAACAACGAATCTCGATTCAGGATGCCATCGTATGAATGCTAAAGATGTCTGCATTTAAATGAAATATATAGATATATAGATGGGTTTTTATTTGTTATATTCAAATAACAAGATGGTTTTTAATCAATTTGGAGAAAATTAAGCAATTAAGACACTAATGTCTCTTCTGCACAAGATAAATCTAAAGCTGTAGAGATATAAAAAAAAAAAAGATGCCTACTATGTAAAAGATAGATTGAACATGGCTTTTTATTAATGAAGGTTATTATGAGAATTAAAGAAAAACAAAATTAAACCTCATTTAAATTCAGTAGGAAAGCTGCACTTTCCATGGAAAGTACATTTCAATTGGTGCAACTCCACTCGCCTCAATTTGAGAAGATAATCAAATCCTTGTTGGTAGTAAATGGTTGTCCATTAAATTGGGAAAATGGTACTTAAGAGTTAAAAAAATTTACTGGGAACGGATTACAAAAGTCAGTTACGTAGGCCAACCTTCGTAATTAAATAACTTTACCGTATGGATCGATTTATTGTGAAAAGACTTGTCAGTGGATAAGTCATGTGTAAAGGCCAAAAATGGGAATGGTGCAAGTTACCAATTAATTAAATGAGGAAAGTGGCTTTGGAGTACGAAGAAACCTCACCCTTTAATGAAAACATCATTTTAGTGGTCCAACCAAGCCAATCATATACATCAAAGAAAACACAAGGTAATCATAAATTAAATTTCTTTTATACAAATAAATTATTCAAATAAATAATATTAATATTGATCCTCCAAAAATGATCTACATGTACTTTACGTACCAAATTATTGATGGTTCAATCAAATCTTTATGGGACAAAATAGAAAATATCGTGGTCCGATGAGATAAGAGAGAATTAATTATCAAGGACAAACATAATGGTAAAAATATCAATTATCAATCAAAAAGAGAAAAAAAAATTTAATTGTCTGTATTTTTATCTATGTCAAGATCTATATTGAAATCACTGCCATTTGTGCTAAAGCTAGTTCTTAACAACTTTGTCACGAGCTTTTGTTATACTCTCGATACAAATATAACCATAAATGTTAGTCATTCGGTTAGATAGAAATAGGGTTCTTGGGAAATGAAAAAAAAAAAAAAAAAAAAATTTGTTAGGGGGGAAATTTTGAGCATTTGAAAATCAAACCATTAACTAGTCAATTTTTTGTTCAAAGAGGATTGGGAGCGGACACAAACCTACCTCCAATTTTCTGCTTAATTTGTTTTTTTCCTGGAACATAACTTTTCTGTTATTTTCTTTTCCTATGATTTCTTCTACTTTTGTTCCAACCAAATAAGGCTCCCAAGGAAGTTAATCAAACATGGATATAAGAACAATGTCAATATGAGATCGAGTCACAAACCTCTAGACTCTAGCTACCTTCCCCAGTCCCCTCAAGATTTGCCCAAGAGGGGTGCACACTGGATTTGGTGTGACCCCCTTAGGTCAAACTAACATCAGGGGCCAACACATCAGCTCCGAAAAAGTGAATTACACTTTTTGGGGGATGCTTTTCACTTTTCCGTGCTGATGTGTTGGGGCTGACCTAGGGGGTCGTACCAAATCCTTAGGGAGAGGGGGTGCTCATACAAGGTGAGGAGTGGTTTTAATAGGGTATACTCTAGCTCCATGAACCATTTTCCTAAATGCTTTTATCTGATTCATTTTTACGTTTCTAAATTCCCATTGTATTTGGCAATCCAGAGCTCGACCGCTTGATCTCTCAGCACAGCCGAGAGACTACGATTACTGGTGGGAATGCAACAGGCTCAATTTGTGCCCGAGTTGGACCAGATCCACATCAAGTTAGAAAATGCCCAATTCGAGCACAAACCAAACTCGATGATGATCCCAGGAAATAAATTAAAACAAGTATGTAATAAGCCCAGTTCTCTTGATTGAAAGTGGGCTGAGCCAGGTCAAGCAAAGTTTGCGACAATACTCCACCCAAACATGCACATACATGGACATATGAAAGGGTCACCATTATTAGGTCAGACCAAGAATGCCAGTCCAAATACAAACATGCCAATCCTTGGCTTGGTGAATCTTTGTTGGATTCAAGCAATTTGTTGTACACCATGAGACTGAAACTAACTTCTTTCAGCCATGGACTTTATTTATGAAGCCATAGTAAGAAAAAACACTAAAATCTTAATACCCAGAGTTTGCATTTTTTTGGTAAAGTAATATCTAGAGTTCAATAATCGGATTGGTTTTTGGGTGCGTGAATTCACAATGGGTGGGCCAAACATCCATTAGGTCAGTGGGCCCAAAAGAGTGCCGCTTGATACCAATAAATGCAAAGTATTAAGTTTGCACTTGGCAGATGTATATGGATTAATCAATGTTCAATTTATCAAACTGTCTAGTTCCTCGATGGGCTTTTAGCAATTAAGACAATGCCCAGAAGCTCACATTTCATTTACCAAAAAAGAAAAAAAGAAAAAAAAACCTCACATTTGATTAGAGCTGTTTTAGAAACAGTTTCTATACTTCCCGCCTTTTCTTTCAAATTTTAAATTTGTTTTGGGGGAGAATGATAGGGCAAGCAGAAGAACGTTATAAGGAAGACCTTCAAACTTTTCCCAAGAGGTATTTTTTTATTTTTTTATGAGAATTAGAAGAAACCAACTTACAGTAAGCCCACATCCATTCAATGAAGTCCAATACAAGATGGCCTTGAAGGCCCATTGGACTGCTAACCAATGACATCCCTCATCTTGGATCCTCACACAACGTCTCTGTGTTGTGCACCAAAAGGATGTTTGTTCAACTCCAAATGCCTAAGTAACACCACAGTACACTAATCCAAATAGGCATGGTAAATACTGGTCGTTTTAGTCATTAATCTTGAAAAATGCATCTGTTGTAATGAACACGACCATAAGCAGTCATAAGATACATCCCCATCAACGACAGATCTCCTTAAATACCATTAATTGGTGAGTGATTACATTGTGTCAGTCCATATCATCAACTGCTTCTGCTTCATTTCCTCCAAAAATCTTGGGACTCAGCTGTTCCATCCATTTCAGTTGGTTTTGTTATATATTTGTTTTCGGTCAATTAATCGGATTAGTTTCACATTTCATCTGGTACTGCTAGACTTCAATATGGTGCTGTAATTCAACCCAGTGATTTTCCTGAAATTTTGCACTAAAAGATCATGATAGTTGTTAGCTGGGTTTAGGCGGATTCTGGCAGGTTTCATCTGAGCCTGGTTTTCTCTGAAGAAAAGAGTGAAATTTTTTTTTTTTTTTTTGGTAAGAGAAGAAAAGAGTGAATCATGGGTTGTTCTTTCAGAAAAAATCCTTGAAAATGTCAAAATATAGGTTCAAAAATTTAGACAACTTGGTAGTGCCTGCAATATATGTTATCTAGCTTCAAATTCAATACTAGAGATGTAATCAATATTCACCATATAGTAAACATCAAATTATATATTATGGAGCATTGTGTACTGCATACTTCTCTCTACCATAAGCCCAAAATTTAGAAATAAGAAACGGAAAAACTAGTTTAAAATAGATCTCAGTTCTCTCTATAAATATTTTAACACTGGCAAATGAATTTTTAGACAGCCAAGGCTTTTTCTATTTTTCTTTTCCATAAATCGTTTTAAGAAAGAAAAAGAAAAAAAGAGGTATCATCTTGCAGTGTTATTCAACCGTGCTGATATGTGGAGACATCCTGTTTCATAGCTCCACAGCCATGGTTTCCAGTTAACAGCCATGTTAGAAGCATTGAAACCAGCATGCATGTCTGCGTCACGAGTTACATAAGTCAAAGACATCAAGAGTAAAAATGATGCCAGCTTCAGCATTGACATAATATGACTAATTAACCTGGAAAAATGAAGGGAAACCCTATATCTACATCACCATTAGTGTTGTCACCAACCTCAATGTGTGTTCCAAAACTTCAAGAAGGGTTATATGTAGTTTAGTGCAATCCATCAACTGGAGGTTTGAGATGCCAGGATAAGCAGTTAAACCTACCCAATGTGAGAATATATTGCAGGCTACACAAACAATATGAAGCAATGAGAAATTCCTTCACAACAGCCCAAAGCCATTTGATTCCATAAAAAGAGCATCTATTTATTATTAAAATACACTCGGTACATGGGTCTTACCCACTTGCAGCCAGTTATTCTTTTCCACTCAGTGTCTGAATTATAGACTCCAAAACTTTTATCTCCCCATCTCGCTTAGAAATCTCCTCTTGCTTCGCACGCAACTCTTCTGTGTGTAGTTTGAACACATCTGCAGTAATAGAATAGGATAAATAAGGTTACATGTATTGTCCGTGACAGATACATAACTTTTATGCCCTGCAGAACATAGTTACGCAGGAAGCCTTTCACCCATCGATTAGATGAACATATTTCCCGGTTAACCATTTTTCAGGCCTCCAAGTTATAGCTCTTGACCTGTCTAACCTTTATGATCATTTGTTGAAAGGCGCCCCACCGAACGAATGATCATTGTCACATTATGCAAGACAAGAAAGCTGAGAGTCCACGGGAAATAAATATCTAAAAAGCTACTCAGGTCTGATATTCACTCAGCCAGAAACAGTACCTTACAAGGGAAATCTCTCACATTTGATAAATACAATCAGCTTGGAACTAAAACTCGGCAATAGTAAAGAGAATCTCCAGGTAAACAAGTAATAAACAGATCAAGAACTCAGTAGAAAATCCACACGTCAGAATTATAGAAGAGGGATTCAAGTAAGGCTGAGAGTATACTAATCTGTATGAATGCTTTAGAGAAGAAGAACAACAGAAGTAAAAGAAGGGAAGAAGAAGAAGAAGAGGAGGTTCCAATCAGCACCAACCGATCGGTTGTTCACAGCACCAACCACTAACAGATTTTGTAGTAGCACCGACTATAATAAATCCCACAGAATCAACCGTAGGAAAGAAGAAGAAGCACCAACTTCAACTTAGAGCTTCAATAAAACTAGTGTTTCTTCCCTACGATTGGTGCTGTGGGGTCTTTTATTAGTAATTGGTGCTGCTTATATCCTCCAATCGGTTGATACACGATATCCTAGGGCTGTTAAATCCTGCAGGTAATAGGATCCACAAACAAGACCTCAATTGGTTATCACACATGGAATCTAGTTGTATTGTTTACTTGGGAATCAAGAATAACCAAAACTATCTATGGGCCCCACAATCTAGCTGTATTATTCTTTTACATAGATAAGAAACCCTTCTAACCCACTTTATAGCATACCTGAGTATTTTATAACTTGAGCTTTTTTAAATCAGCCAGAAACAGTACCTTCAACTTGCTGAAGCCAAACTCAAAAGGACAGCAAGGTACTGTTTCTGGCTGAGTTAACTCCATACCTGAGTTTTTTTAACTTTGGTAATCTAAACTACCACTTCAACTTGAAATTTTAGATCCGACTACTAATAAGAGATCCCACAACACCAACCATAGGGAAAAAGAAACTTCTAATCAAGTCAATCATGGATGTTTCACATTATGTCTACGAAGATCATTTTTTGCCTCCGCAAATTCACAAGTGTGCTTTCAAGGAGTGAAAGCATATTCGAAAGAAAGCAAGAGAATTATCGAAGCATGATAACACGGATCAATTTGTTTTGTTCTTGCAACACTACAAAACTCGATGACGAGTTTTTTGAACCAAGAAGAATTGATGTGATGAGGACATCGGGTCCAGTGCGAATTTCAAGTCTACCAAAGGAAGTGCAGGAGGGATATGGCCATGTTATGGTTCCATTAGATATGGCCATGTTATGGTTCCATTAGGACCATTCTTTTTATTTTACATATTCTTTTTATTTTATGTCACAAGTAGTGAGGGTATTTTAGCCCTAATAGGTGATTTAGGGGTGGTTTTGTCATTTTTCATAGTTGAGGGCTATTTTTGTCATGCAAAATAAGAGAGCGCGCTATTTTTGTGAGGTTTCTATTTTATGTAAAGAGACTTGATCGTGGGACGCTATTTATAGAGCCCACGTCCAGCACAATCGATTTATGCAATGAATATTGAAATTGTCTCTCACGTTTGGACCTTCCTCTTCCTCTTGCTTGTTTGCAACTGAAGAACCCTAAAACCCTGGAATGGGTCTAGGTCTCCACTTAGTTTAACGTTAATGGTGGAGGCCACTCCCTCTTGGGTTAAAGGTCTTTTTCCTACTTCTTATATATATATATATATACATATATTTATTTTTTGTGTTTCTGCAAGCTTATTCACAGCTGAAATTAAAGTTCCAGCATGAGAATTATTACCATTGATCATCCATAGGATCTTTTGGTTGAATCAACACATCAAGGGTGTTTACAAGTGCTACACGACCATACTTGAAGGAAGAGACTGGCCATAAGAGGACTCCCGAGAACTCCATAACAAGAGCACTACCAGGAGTGAAACAGGGTTTTGATACCCTTCCAAAAGAATGAGTACCAACAGCCACCACGGTCGACTTTGACTGAACCAAGTTTTCCAGGAGATGATACAGGTCTGGGTGACACTACCTGTATCATCTTCCCATTGATTCGTGCACATTGGACAATTTCCACAGGACTTCTAGGGGATAGGCATGATTTGGGGCTGATTGGATACCTTGCACGAGATTGAATACTACTGCAAAATACCAAGGAGTTGGCCACTGGGATTTTTTTCTAGGTGTTCCTAACACTTGGATGATCCTTCATGTAGTACCCCACCTCTTGAAGTCTTGCTCCAAACAATTTTCTATGCTAAGAGTTAATAGTCTAGCGTGACATCAGCCCAAAAAAGGGATTTTACGAAATCGCTCTCTATTCTCTAACAAGAAGGGCTTTGCTAGGAGGATCTTCTCCAGGATTTTGAGAACTCTTAGACGATCCTAGTGGGTAGGCCCCACATCAGAAAAAATAAATAATATATATATAGATTCTCTGGGGCTGGTGGTACATGTTTCAGAAGAGAGAATTTTTGAAAATTTGGGAAATCCCCAAATCGGATTTGTGAACCTGGATATTTATTGCAAACATCTTTGATGCAAGACGGCTAGCCACTTTCTCTAAAAGCTTGAACTGATAGAGGGAGGCGAATCAATCCCTTTATCTTATAGCCCATGCTAGGTCAGGCCCTCAGTCGAACCCTCTTTCGTGAGCCCCACCTCTCATGGGTCCCGCCTCTCACAGGTCGCCCGCCTCTCACAGGTCGCCCCAACCCGAGTGTGCCCCCATCTCTCACAGGCTACCCCACTCGAGCCCGATGTGAAAATGTCCCTGCATTAATCTTCAACATCACCAATGAGGCATTTGACATCAAATTCAGGTATTTATTCTCCTATTTGGTTCTCTTTTCAAATTTCTGATACTTAGCACTTTTGGCATGTTGTAGCACATAGCCTGGACCTAAGTTTACTATTTCCTAAACAGAACACCAATACAATATCCTGGTTATTTAAATATATTATTAAACTCATCTTTAGACCTCTTAGATCATTCCTGAAATTATTTGGCTTATTTCTCTTATTTTAACCTAATTTAGGCACTTTTTTTGTTTGACCTGCACTAATCTCATTACTAAATTTTTATATCTTATTAATAATCCAAGCATGTTAATTAGGTCTTTACTTGTTTATTAATTTTTGTAAGCCCTAATTCCTCTACTGCATATTGAGTCTAATTTAAGAAGTATCTGAATTAGCATGGGGACTTGTGAGTAGGAATCTTGTTTATTTTTTTTCATTACTTGGTCAATTTTATTCCTATCTCCTAAACACACACTCACTATCCTACATGCATGCTGCATCATGATGCAGATGGAAGCCACAACATATAAAAGGGTCCAAAGAGAGTGCTGGAAAAATAAGGGTTGATTAGGTATTTTTTCTTTTTACTGCCGGTCTTGTAATAAAGTGGGTTAAAAGGGTTTCTTATTTATGTAAAGGAATAGTACAGCTAATATATGGGGCCCATGGATAGTTTCGATTAGTCTTGATTCCCAAGTTAAGTCTTTATTGTAAGTAGGATTTTAGGCATTAGCAACTAGGGTTTATTTCAAAGGTGAAGTAGTTCTATATATAGGGATGTAGTCCCCAGTGTATGTAGCAGATTTTAACGAAATTTTTTTTATTGAAACCCAAGTTGAAGTTGGTGCTTCTTCTTTCTTACGGTTGGTGTTGTGGGATCTATTGTAGTCAATTGGTGCTGCTAACAACCAATCAGTTGGCGTCTATTGGAACCTCTTCTTCTTCCTCTTCTTCTACTGTTCTTCTCCTCCCAAGCATTCATATAGATAAGTACACTCTCAGCCTTACTTGAATCCCTCTTCTACAATTCGGACGTATGGATTTTCTACTGAGTTCTTGATCTGTTTATTACTTGTTTACCTGGAGAGTCTCATTACTATTGCCGAGTTTTAGTTCTAAGTTGGTTGTATTCATCAAATGTGAGAGTTTTCCCTTGTAAGGTGCTATTTCTGGTTGAGTTAATACCAGACTGGGGTTTTTTAACCTTGGCTAATCTAAACTGCCTGGATTGACTTGAAATTCTGTGGAGGCGTTCTTCCTAGCCTTGTTCTCAATTTTACAAGATTTTATCACAAAATAACTCAGCCTAGAGTTTTAACTGTTGTCATGAGAAATCCAGCAAGATAGATTGTTTCTGCTGAGGCAAGTAGATTCCTTGGGTGAAAACCGATTGTGGACTGATTTAGTCTAAACGTGGGCCCATTACTCGCAGGATTTAACAGCCCTTAGGCTGTCCTGCATCACTATAGGTGCTGGATATCTCCATTTCATTAGATACCTATAATTCAAAATCTCAAAATCATCCATATCAAAATATTCATAACCACAGGATAGCAACTCTACATTACAATCCATATTTAAAGACAATTTGTAGTATGGGTTTCTCTTTACAGGATTGGTAACAGTGGCATCATTTTTCGTTGAAGGTCAAGACAAACTGTAATTAATGAAGCTATAAGCTTCTTCTTTTTTTCTTTTTTGAAAGGTAAATTTCCCTCAACAGAGAACTCCATACAGGAAAGAGCTTCACTAGGGAGGTGAACTGAAAAAGCAAACATATAAACCACTGAACAAACAGCTACAGACCACAACCCACAATGATGCTATCTTTTCAAAACAAAATACGCATGCACAGGAAGACAGAGTTCGCATGAAACAGCAAGAATACACAGGTAATGATCACTTGAAGAAGATATAGATCTCTGCCACAAGATTGGTTTACTTAGCTGTTCAAAGAAGAAGGTAGGGGCATTATCATCCACTAAGGATATACTTGATAAGCAGCTTTGAAGTTGAAGAAATTGCCCATCAAATTCTAAAAGTTAGTGATAAAATTCCCTATTCTTATGAAATTTGTGGGTTGTTAAAAAATGGGTCCATTACCATTCACAGTTATAGGGGATTAGGGGTGTTTAACCTAGATAATCCATGTAGACTTATAAAATAAAAATAGAATAATATCATGAAACACATACTTGTGGTGTTCTCCAGCTCTCTTGTAACCTCTTGTGCACGTAATTCAGCAGCTCGTTGAGCTGCCTCAGCCTGTCGCTTTTCTGAACGAGCATGAGCAGCAGCTGTAATTGCAGCATCAAGCTCTCGTTCTAATGTCTCTACCCTTTGTTCAAGTGCCTGCACTTGAAAACATTGTCTGTTACAGATACAGAGAGTGTTTGATACTAACTAAAATAGCGCTACAGTGACTGATTGGAAAATATAAACCTACAGCTGCATGTTTGCAACCAATCAACAGTGGTTGAGTGGCCACATTATACTCAACCAAAGTAACCAATTCCATGCAACAAATAATTTATGAACTCCAAACAAAAATAAATAAATAAACAATTATTAATATGACCTACAACATTTTGAATTTCGATTCTGCTATCTTTATAATTGAGCTAGAAAGCATTCCAATAAATACTGATTTCTGGTACAAGTGTCTCCTTCAATTTCCAATAGCAGTAGCAGGGATAAATTAAGACCAGAAGATTAAATCATAAAATACTCAAAAGCACAAAGGTTTTATGCCGTAAGACATCCAATTTAAATGCCCTATTTTCTAGTCAAAGTTGTGTTGGAAGAAGAAAAAGGCGTGCAGTACCTTATCTACAATAAGAGATGATTTGGAGCTTCATTGGTAGTCTTTCAGCTTTACCTATTTGAATATTTTCAATCATCATTAAAGATTCTTCCAACCCATGCTTGGCTTGGAGCTCTCTCTTTGTGTGGCCCATGGTATATACAGAAAAACTGCCAATGCTTGGCAGATCGGATGAATGTTTATGGAGAACAACTTGGGAAATTTAAAGTCAACACAAAACGATGATGATGATATTCTAATGATGAACTACAAAAGGATAATTGTATACATGATTTCAAGAAAAATAAGAGGGAAAAATAACAAGAAAAAGGTTAGAAAATGTACAGTTTAAGTATAATTAAGAGTACTTAAAAGATAAGGTGGGTTAGAGGGTTATTATTAGTTTTAGCTATCACTCATGAAGTGGCTTTAGTTTGGTCACCGATCAAGTGTTTTCTATTTTGTCAAGCCATATAGCCAGAATTGCATTGTCTCATTTCTTTATTAATAAAATTAAAATCAGTATGGTCTTACACATCCCCTGCCCCCTACTAAGTTTTTGGTTTTTTTGGGGGGGTAAAAAAAGCTAAACTATACAGAGACATAAGGATACCCAGACAAATTTAGGATATTGAAACCCAAGACCTGTCTGATTAGTTGAGTCGAAAGTGTCTACAAAATCATATGAAAAAACTATTTTTTTCTTTTTTAAGTTAACCAAAGTTTTAAGATAAACGATATCTTCTTTCCACCCAATTAGCTTAATCAAAAGTATTCACAAAATCTTATTACTGCATTGTCTGTTTTTGGTAGAAGTTTGGGGGAAAATATTAAGAGACTTTGGTCAAAATTGGGCTGTTCCTCAAAATTTAAAGTCTCTTCTCATATCCTGGAGACCTGGAGGTCTTTCAGCCAAAGCAAGTAAGTTGTGGACAATGGTCCTGGTGGTGACCGGTTGGTCCATTGATTGGAAAGGATGAGCGAGCCTTCAGTGGGTACGCAGAGCCTTCCTATAGGGTAGCCGCTAATAGGTTTAAAGGCTGGGGGTGGGGGCATAAAGTGAGTAGAAATAAGAAGAAACCGGGAAGAGATTATCAGGCTAATTTAGAGTTTTGGGGTTTCGTATTTTTCTGAGGGTGGTGTCGCTGGATCTCTTTTTGCTTCTTTGTTTTGTTGTTTTCTGATGGGTGTTGGGGTTAGAGTTTTTTATTTTGGCCTTGGAGCTACTTGCTTATGTGTTTCTTAGGGCTTCTCACCCCCTTTTAATGAAATTCTTCTGATCATCAAAAAAAGGAAACTCTTGTTTTTGAGGTTAACATAGAAGTTGAGATATGTGATCTTTTCAACTCAATGGACATTTGAGAAGAATATTCAAATTCCAAACAGAGCTGTTGTAATCAATGAAATGCATGGAAGAAAAGGATCAGTTGGTGAACTGAAAAAACAAAACAAAAAAAATCGACTTACATATTGGGTAAATATGAGAGATGAACCAAACCCTAGGCTTAGTTTGGTTTGAGAGCAAAGAATCCCTTTTTGATTCATTAAATGTATAATAAAAATAAAAATAAAAATAAAGATAAAAATTGATGGTTTCCTTTGAATTTTTCCTTTTAAACGAATAGAAAGCTTCCTCGTAATCCTTGGAAGTCTTGTTTTTATGATGATGATGATAGTCCTTGACTCCTTGGAAATCCATCAGTAACTTTTGTCCTTTACCACCTGATGAGGACATTGGAGCAATGTGGGGCCCACACATGGCCTTGGTGGGGTCTACGCATGAACACCATGGTGGCACACATTGAAGACATCAAAGAAAGAAGGCTATGTACTGTTTTGGAGCTTTTATAGTGGTTTTATTCTTTTAAAATAAGGTTTTATGAATTATTAGAGATAGGGACGTAAAGGGGATTCCAGTTTTTTATATGGGGTACATTAGAAATTATGTAATAAAAGCCAAATTTGGCTTGGACGACTACTCTAAGAGAGGTGGACGAATTTTGCTCTCCTTCTTTCCTTTTGTTTCTATTTTAGGATTAAAACCAAAGGGAAAACCCTACCAGTTGTGGGTTATAAAATATTCCCTTTCCCTCCTATAATTTTTAATGAGAACAATGAAGAAGCTCTCTGGTTATTGCCTGCACACGTACAGCTCTCTTTCTCTTCAAGTTAGCCCGAATTTGGACTTAGGTTGGTGATTTCCTAAGAATGGAGTTGGATGACTTCATAAGGTACTGTCTATCATCTTCTTCTTCTCCTTCATCTTCTTCCTTGTTTTTATGGGTTTTCTCATTAAAGTTGCTACCTATAAACCCAGAAATTTTAATTTCTTTATGATCTTGTTTTTTCTCCATCTACCAGCCTCCAACCACCTTCTTTGACAATCGTAGACAATCACACCACCTTCTGTTAATCTTTTGGCTTTAAAATCCACTTTTTTTTTTTTAATCCACTTTAAAATCCACTTATGTTACCTGATAACTTTGTTACACATCTTAGAATCTTGAAACCCAAACTTCTTACCTGCTACCAGTCCTATTTGCATTAGTTTTTGATAAATTCTTTTAGAAACATAAAATACAAGTACTCTAATACCTGCAGCTAGTCCTATCCAACCTGACATTGGGTTTTCTTCATAGGCAACCCCATTCCTTGACTCCTACATACACACGACCTGGTTAGATATAATGGGGTTTGCTGTTTTCTTAAAATAAAACCTACAGACTTATACTCAGATGCTTGAAATCATATCCTCTTTTTGGTCCTATACTCCCTAATCCATACTGTTGTACAACTAAGCCATAAAATAGTTCTGGTCAGGGATTTATTGTTTGAAGTTTGGATCAATCACCAGCCTATACATGTGGGGACTGCTGTGAGGGATAGTTCTGATTACCAGGTGTTCGAGAAAATGCTAGAGTGTGTGTTGAATATTATTCTGTGAAGTAACTTGCTGTGGGTTGATGTGTTTTATTGCCTAACGATTGCTCTCCAATTTCATGATCTACTAGCTGTTAATGAAAAGCTTACAATGGGTTAAACCAGACTGGTTTGATATTTGCTGTTGTTCAATATCAGATCACAGTCCTTGCGTTTGTTGTTAGATTGGAATTTTAGTGTGCTGCATCACCACCTTTCTTTCAAAATGATGTTGGCTTGAGGGATAAGAACTGGAATAGGTTTTGGGAGAACCACTTAGGCAGTAATAGACCTTTATCCGAGATCTTTACTTGTCTTTATAGGATAGCCTAGTCTAAGATTTGTCCTACCTCCACCTTCGCCATTTCTTTCCTTTTCAGCCTCTTGGAATTTTGAACGTCAAAGAGATCTAAGAGAGGCCAATATTGTGAAACTTGCTACTTTTTTCTACTTCGTAAGATGCCTAAATTTATTGATGACTAACTAAATAATTTATTATAGGGTAAACAAGGTGCAAAGAAAGGATTAAAAAAAAAAAAACCAATAAAGGCCAAACATATACAATGTCAATACATAATAAAATCTGAGTCAACAACCATGGTATTCCTAGATGTTCCACATTTGGCTAACCCATCAGCATAGGAATTGGTGGACTTAAGGATCTGGCTGCAAGGAAGCTTAACCCAGAGTGGGAAGCTCGCTTCCTGGGAATCTTGTTTGGGAAGCCAATTCCATTCCACTTCCCTAAGTACTGAGAAGCAAGTGAAAGCTTCTGGAGAAATGATGGGGAAACAATTCAAGAAGCGACCGGGATGCTTCTTGATTTATTCTAATCCAATAATAAAGATTCAAATCCAATGGTTTTCATAGAATGTCTTCTATAGTTTCACTAAAAGATAACTAGTGATCCACAAAAATCTTATGTAAGGTAAAATCTAAGGTATAATTCTTTATACTTTTAAAAACTTGAACAAATGATAAGATAATAATAATTGCTTATATGATTAATTACTACCAACCCCTTGACACATCAAAGAAAGTTAGTGAGCTATTGTTTGATTTTCTTGACGTGATTTTAGATGAACTATGTAAAGAAACATTGTTTGAACTTTCTCCAAGACAAACTGACAAATTCAATTATTGGAAAAGGGTTTGACATCAGAAATTCATCACAGACATGCTACTTGGCTAAGCCCTCCAAGTCATACAGTGGTGTTGATCCTTAATGACTATTTAACTAAAGGTTGTGTTCTTTCGAACAAGGGAGAATGTTTCTTTTTCATGATTACTTACTTTAATATTGATTTATATGCCATGATTATTTATTCACTTTATTGTATTTTACTTGTATACTAGTACTTATTGATTGTAACTTAGTGGTATTTGCTTCCTATGAACACTTACTGTATTCTTATTTCTATCACCTATGCTGTTATTTTCATTTCATTTCCTAGTCATTTCAAAATATTTTTTCTAATGGTCTTGAAACTGTTTCTAAATTGCACTTAACTTGCTTCCTGGTCAATTTCCCAATCGCTTCCTGATTGCTCTCCAATCGCTTCTTAATGTGTCTTGCTTGTAGTTTTCCAAATATTATTGAGCCTCACTTCCCGCTTATCTTTCACATTGCTTCTCGATTTCGCTTCTCGCTCTGGTAACAATTCTGGCCTCTCTAATGAGATGAGATATAACTACCACAGACTTCTCAGGATTTACTATCCTGTTATTAAATATGAATCTGTTTAGTGTCCTGCGATCCTTCAATCACTACTATATATCATTAATAGGTTGCTTGAATTCAGAAACTTAACCAGGGTATAATCCACACTCGGGTACTGTCATTCTTCCCTCTCTTTAACCTGAACTGAAACATACTCCCTGTTTATCTGCCCTTGTTTATTTTCCACCTTCCTCCAACTCCTGCAGCCTTCAAGTACCCCAACTATAAATCAGCCTTGTTGACCCTAGGTGAGGGCTGTCAATAATTCCCGTAGCTCCAATTTTTCTGGACACATTCCTCCCTATAGTGTTCTATAAATTCCTTTAATTCAGTGCATATGTAGCCTGGTATTATGGAGTTCATAGTTGAACCTATTAAACTTTTAACATATTGGCTCCAAGAGGCTATTGTTCTACCTTTAGTGTTAAGCCTCTATGTAGGATTACTGATTGATTCTTTAAATCAAGTTTGGAGGGCATAATTGTATGGTTTGATCCCTAAATTCTTTGGTTCTTTATACATTGTGTTTGGCATACATTTGTTCTTGAATTGTGAGCCCATAACCCGCAGGTAAACAGCCCATCACAAGGCTGTCCTACATCACCCATCCACCATCAACCTGGTAATCTGATTCGTCCCCCTCCTAACATCTGTAAACCTATAAAAAGAATTGCATTCCATCCCCTTCCTTTATTCATTTGCATCTAGATTTTTTGTGATAGTTATATCCACAATTTTTATGATCATTCATATTCACTCATCAACAAAATTCTCTCTTGTTCTTCCCTACTATCAAGATTCAAGGATTCCTCCAATTTATCAAAGTAATCCAATTCCACCAATTTTCTCTCTTTTGACATTTTTAAGAAACTAAACACTGCCCTAATGCATATGATTTGAGAGTTTACACCCTTAAACCTGATAGATCATAGTCATCTAAGTCCTTCTTTGAAGTGTTGGTTCTATCCGATTGATGTAGCATGCAAGGAAAAAGTCAATGTAAGAAAGATCCAAGTAAACTATCCTTAACAAAGTACAATTATAAACAAAATTCTTATTCAATATCAAGTGCACTTCAAGCTTAAAGAATAGAATTAGTAATGTATGCAACACAGGTCATAAGAATTGAGCATATAAAATTCAGATTATGACTTCTTTTACACTAATATTATAGAATCGCATTCACACTTAGAGATAGCATGCATTCAAATAAAGACCTAAAGTTGGATGAACATAGGAGGCCAATACACAAGTTCAGGTATGCTGTTGGTAACAAATATATAACCAAAATCTATAGATCATAAGGCAAAAGGAAGTGGTTGTTATGGTGGAGCTAAGTAGAGGTAATAACAATAAAAAACAAGGGGCTGATGTAATAAAGGGGTTGATCTTCAGGTTGACAACTTGTGAAAAGAGATAGATATATATGTGTATACCTGTGTCAGTTTGTACAGCAGCAAGTCTTGAGTGATCAGCCTCTAAAACAATATAAATCCATCAAACAGCACCAAGCAGCGAACAAGCATCCCAATGCAGCAACACTTAGGCAATTCTTCAAACACCTTGTATACGAATATACCCACGCAGTAGTTTGAATTCAAGTATGATTTCTTCAAACTTCAAGCAGTGAATTAATCCCAAGGCTTTCTTATAGCCAAGAGATATAAGGGTAGTAATAGGATGTAATAGAACAGAAAGAAATCTGTTCTTAAACAGCTGAACGTATAGGTTGGATTTTCTTTAGAAGAACATCAAAACCCAATGAAGAAAACATGGCCGCAGGTATATAAGTAATAGGGAATTTGATTTCCTATAAAGAAATACCCAAAAACAATAAGGTAAGTCTGGCCACAGGTGTAAGGGTTATTGGTGATGGGATTTTAGTGGAGATTAATTTAAAGATAAATAAAATATGGGTTTATGCATGGCTGACTGGTTTATAGGTATGGTTTACAGTTTTGAAGATGGTTATTAAGGTTTTCGGATGAAGGGAGTAGGTTGAAACCAAGGAATCAAAGAGAGTTGATGTGTGGTGTGTCCAATTGGAAGAGATGATGGTGTTAGGATTTGATAATGAAGATGGAAGAAGAAGGGATGATGATATGCAGTTTTCTGGGTATGGGAGCAAGCTTCAATGGCAGAAAACCCAGAAAAATAAAGAAGAATAAGAGAAAGAAGAAGATGAAGATGGGGTTGCTTGAGTGAGAAATCACCAACTCACCTTGTTTCGGAAGTCACCAACCAAAGCCCAAGTTGCAGCAAAACTTGGAGAGAAGTGTTGGTCGTGTGCAGCAAAATAACCCAGGAAATTAATAAATTTCATTGATTAAACTAAAGGAGGGGGGGCTCATTTAAAGCC
>JAOXJP010004880.1:0-18145 GCA_025762735.1 Platanus orientalis | reverse complement strand
ACCCTAACCTGCTAATTTCATATAAGATTCACGGATCGTGTGTCTAGGGGAGGTAATTTGTCTTAACAGGTTGTCTTTGTCGTGTTGAGTTAAGGATATACCAGTGAAGAATTGTGTCCGTCTCTCTTATTTATGCTAACTGTGTGGTTGTGAGGGGATAGACACATCGAAAAGTGATTTAAGCCTCTCCAAAAGGTGTAAATCACTTTTTGGTGCTGATGTATCCACCCCCTGACAATCAGTGGAGGTTAATGCAAATAACGGAGGTGGATACAATCTCCTCTCTCGTATACCCATTTACTAATTGTATCAAACAGTTTAACCCATCACGACAGTACGTATCTAGCATGCGACAGAGAAAAGGGTATTTTGATAAATATAAGGGTAGTTATCAACTATTAATTTTACAGAATCACGCTTCATTATTGTGTGCATTTACGAAGTCACCACTATGTCAGGCACGTATCGCGCAAGTGAAGGCAATGTCGTGATTTTTCTCCGGTTCAACTGGATATGATTCTGAACTCCGTATTTTTAACCCGTCAACCGAGACGACGTTTCAGAAACCATCCATCCAATCCAGATGAACCAAAAACGTTGACCGTACTGGCTGCGTCGCCCTTTCAGTTTTTTGTTTTTTAGATCCACGTGGCATAACTGTAGCCGTCAGAAGGCATGTGGGTCCACATCCGGTTAGGCGGGAGAATCTGTGACCTTTTCCTAATTCGGTGTTTCATGTTTGTCTTCTCTCTACATTTGTTGAATAATTTGGATCCTTGGGTCAAATTAAAAAAAAGTAATTAGTTGCGTCGTCGTCGGATAAATTTTTTTTTTTTTTATGATCACTTTGTGTGGTTCGTAAAAGGACACGTGAACTTACCAAAAAAACAAAAAGGTGGAAGGACACGTGAGGATTAAGAACGGAAATTACGGAAATGGCTTGGTGGTGGACTCTAAGCGTAGGATTGATTGGGTGTAATAAATAAAGATAAAGAGGCGTGCGAATCCAAGGAACCTCTCAATTTTAGATGACAACTCGTTATTATTAATTCTTCTTTTCTTTATTTGTTTTTAGGGGGAAAAGAAACCTACACAGAAGAAGAGGATTCGCCACGCACGCTCCACCTTGTATAACCCATCGTCAAATTGCAACAATAAAAGCTTTGATGGGCAAACCCTGGGGAGGAGGCTTGAATCGTTTTACATTCCACAAAAAGATGCCATAGCTGCCATGGGCATCAAACAAAAAAACCCGAAAGGATGGAAATCGGGATGAAATCACCTGTGATGTTCCCTTGTATTACACCTCGTGGGATAAGACACAATAGTGGGACTTATTCATTTTTTGAGATGTCCCATCACCACCAAAAGTGAATGGATCCCACCTCACGAGGCTTCGCACAAGGGGAGCGTCGCAGGTGATATCACCTCATAGAAGCCACATTATTCGCATTCAACTCTACAATGACTAGGCTGGCTGAAATCCTCTAAGTCACTCCCCTTGTGAGGCACTCAAGGGCCACACAAGGGGAGAATCGACTCACTCTTTGGGATGTCACATCACCTCTAAAAAGTGAATTGTTTCCCCTGGTCCTTGAGTGCCTCACAAGGGGGGTGGCACAGAGGATGTCAGCCCTCTCATTTCACTTTTGTTGATTGGACTTGAATTTTTGCAATTAATCCAAAATAATTGTCTGATTGAATGATTGTCTGAATGATCCACTATTACTAGTATGACTCTCTAGGTTAAGTATATTCAACCCAACTGAATTCCAACTTCTGAGATTTTAAAACACTCAGCCTATTTTTTAAATAAAAAGAAGTTGAATGTTATCATTCAAAAAAATTGAAGGTTGGAAAAAAATGAAATTCTTAATATAAATCAAGCCCTCAATAATAATAATAATGGTGACGAAACCCTAATTTGATGGTCAGGTTCAATGGACAGAGTTTGATACTTTTTTAATAAACAAAGTCAAAACTTTTTTCTCTTCTTCGTTTTCTTTTTCCTGTATAACATGCCAAAAACTTCTTTGGTCGTAGAGCTGAGGATTGAATTCGTTGGACTCAGACACACATGGTCATAATTGGTAACGGTTTGCAACTACAAGCTGCTTTAGCTTCATTTATCTAGGGCTATCAATGAGCTGTGAGTTAACTCAGTTGGTCATGCCTGAGCCTTGTTTTAAGCTTACAGAACCAAGACTTAACCTTGAATTAAGCTCGTTTCCTAAGTGAGACCTCGGGTTAGTTAAGAATGTTATATATATGCTGTGATGATAGTAATATTTAAACAAGACAATTGGGCCATTAGGCTATTGGTCCTTTTTTTTTCCTCTCCAAAATAATGAATTTTGGGGAACCAAACTAAACCCGAGCCTACCTTTACGAGCCCAACCAGAGTGATGAGCTTGGCTCAGCTCAGCTCATTGACGTGAATGGATAAAAAATGCCCACCTTAACGAATGCTAACCACTGCTCCTTTTCAGGCAGCGGGCACATCAGCGCCGAAAAGTGAATATGCACCCCCAAAAAAGTAAAAATCACTTTTCAACGCTGATGTGTCAGCCCCTGACAAGGAACAGTGATGAGCATTTGTTAAGGGAAGTGTTCATAAGCCGATCCCATCATTGACACCTCTACTTCTACCAAATTATTTGACCGTGCACCATTCACAAGAAGGAAAGAATGGAAGCAAAGGGCCAAAAAATAAAATGAAACAAAAAACAGAGCTCAACTTCAATCCATAATGAAAATTACAATTGTAAAAAACTCACCGAAAATCTAATTACAGAAACTGACTGAATCCCTTATTCCAAACCGACCCACTAAAAAGTAAAAACATGATGGGATTTAAATCCTCGCTGTTGACTTGCATTTTCACTATCATTTACTGTGAATTTGTCTACTTGATCTTAATTACTATTATTTTTTAATTACTTGATCTTAATTTTTACTTGTATGACTTGCAAAAATTTGCTTGCGGAGTTAATTATTATTTAGACTCACCCCCCAACCCAACTGAAACAGTGACTTAAACTTTAAGTTAATGTTTTGCAGTACAGAAGAGGGAAGAAAGGACCACGGGGTTGACCAAGAGCCATAAAAGAACCTGTTGCATTGTCCAGTGGACCATCTCGTCCTTTTCATGACTTTCTCCTGCATCTATTTGCCTAGAATGTGATGGAAAAAAAAGTGTCAATAATCCAAGAGAGAATTGAATTTCCTGATCATTTCAGTTGGGAAATCTCAAATAAACAAATGCGAAACTATATAGACTGGTTGGAAAATTGAAAAAAAAAAATGAAATGATTTTAAAGTGGCAAACAAATGTTTCTTAGAAAATTCTCTTAAGAAAATTTTAAGATTTCTTTTGTTGAAACAAATGTAGATTTTCTTGAGAAACAGACACAACCTTAATGACATTTCTCCATACTTAAGGGGCACTTAGTTATAGCTTGGAAAAAACTTGCTGGAAATATTTTTTCTATATCCTTTTTTTTCAATTAAAAAAGAGTTTTACAAAGCCAAGATGGAAACACACCAGAAGAATGAGAAAAAGTCATACAACGATGATAAGGAAAAGAAAAGAAAAAAGGAAACAATGGGACACCTGTAAAAACATGGCTACATAGTAGGGTGGGAAGCAAAAAACCTATATTCATAGTATCCTTATGGACCCTAATTTAGCTAACCCATCTCTTGTTGAATTGGCCTACCTTAGAATCCAAGTGAACAAGATGTTTATTGAAGATGCAAGAGAAAGCACTTCTTTGACGAGATATGAGAGCCTCCAAGGACCCTTGCTACCCTCTTTCAACCATCCTATTACATTGGCACAATCACCTTCACCATCAAAGGATGATGATGTTGACCCATAGAAAGGATAAATCTCAACCCATAAAGTAAAGTCTTTGTCTCTACCATGATCAGATCTGCCCTACCCAACAGGCTTGAGAATTACTAAACACAAGTGCCTTGGGCACCCTAAGCATGTTGCTACTGCTAGATAGACCCGGATTTCATAAAGGGCAACCATCAAAATTGAACTTTAAAAATAGGTTCCAAGGGGCCTCCAGACATGTATGATCTATGGAATGTAAATGACCGAACTAACATTGATGGAAAGGTGATGAGGACATGGAGGCTTAGGTGGGACCCACACATGGGGATAGTAAGGTTTACTTGCGAGGATTACGGAAGTCTGCAATGAATACTTCAAAAGAGAAGAGTTTTGCTTTGATTAGAGCTTTTGGAAGCAACTTGCCATTTTGGAGGCAATGTGGGGCCCATATATGACTTTGGTGGGATCCACGCATGAAGAGGAGAAAAGAAGAACTTAAGAGCATCCTTTAAGTGTTTGGTTTTGTTTTAGAGATGTCTAATAGAGAGTTTATTAATTTATTTTATGTTTTTCATTAGTTACTTGAGTTGGACATGGATGAAATTTTAGTTTTTTATGTAGGACAAAATTATAACTAGCTTCAAATTTGGGTTTTTGAAGGGAAAAATATCTTCCACACGATTTGAAAGGGAAAGTATATTTGTGTTTGATGGCTAAAATTGAATTAGTGGGGGTCTTGGCTTATAAAACAACCCCCATGATTTGTACTTAGATTTTTAATGGATATTTAAATACAATTTTGAAGCAAATTTGCTCTCCTCTTCTCCAAATGGTTGAAGGTATTTCTTCATCAAATTTTGTCTAAACTTGATCCTAGGTTGGTGATTTCCTAGGGAGGATTGGTGATTTTTCTCAAGGTGTCTATTCCCTATCTCTTTATCTCTTTTTCTACTTTATCTTTTTTTTTATCTTCTTTACAAATTTTCTGGTTTTTCTTGTATTCCACAATCTCAAGCCATCTCCATAAACTTTCATCTTCATCTACATATCTTCATAGCCACAAATCTTCACAACTATCACTCTCCACATGCTCCTACATCATTCGACCCTCCTACATCTGGTTTTTAGTGCAATTAATTTTCTGTTGTGTAGCCACATTGTGTTTAATTGTTTAATAAATTGTCTAAGAAAGGTCCTACAACATTGTGCTACATCATTTTTTGTATCAGAGCCAAGTTTGGCTACTTGTCAATTAACTAAATCCTATGAAAACAGATTCTCACAACTGCAACATCAATAGGGTTGATTAACTGGAGCAAGGAATTACATGTATGCAAGCTGTTTGATGAGATGTTTATGAGGATGGTTTATATGAGAATTGGCTCATTGTTGGTTGTCTGAGTGCTAGAAGCTCTAGGGTATATTGTGTTGTTGAACTAAAGACACCTCTGGAAGCTCTCTTCTATACTTAAGGCCTGAGACAAGTATTAGCTATACACGAAAGCCATTGCATCAATATTGCCCACCCTTGCTGCTACTTCAAGTGGTTATTGATTTCAAGGACTACTATTTGGTGAAGTGTCTAGAGTTTTTGGTTTAATGTTGAACATGTATACACCTCTTTTGATCACAATTACTACCATTCATAGACTTACTTCCCTAGTCTGTGTTGCCCTAGTGTTGATCTATTTTAGGCCAGAAAACCCATTGTGATAACTTCTAAATCAGTCATGTTTGATACCAATTTTGAAATATGTTTTACATCTCTATTAAGCCTTAAACTTGATCAATTGTTTTGATCCTTTTTGTTCCTCATTCTCTGCAGCAATTTTTTGTTAATCCCTTAAACAGAACCCAATTCAGATTATTCTTTTGATCTCAATTGTTCCCTTGTTAATTCAGGCCTCCATTAACTCTTGTCTCATTCTTATAAGCCTCGTTATCCCTTGATTGTTGTAGCTAACTTTTATATCTTCTATCACTGATAGCTGTTAATTTCTTTCCCAGGATTCCTTATTTTCTATTTACACTATTTATAACCTGTCTAGATTTGTTCCCTGAACGATTAAGAATCTGATTTCAACCTTAAAATTTAGGTTATGAAGCCTTTTTTTCCCCTTTTCCACCATAATCCTTCAAATCCATACCTTTTTCCTTTATTTGTTCATGGTCCATAAGACCTTCTTTGGTTATATTTATCCTGTATAATTGTTGTTGTGTTTAGACCTGGGTTCAGACAATAAATTTGGGTGTTAGTATAGTACCCTTGATATTCCAAGACTTATAGCAGAGGTTGACCATGATTATATATAGCTATATACTATGTGAAACTCTGACTGCACAGGATAATTGGTTGCTAATATTTGACATCATCTACCTCCAAGAGATTTGAAGATTACTTGGAATAATCATGGATGTATGAATATAAATTGATCGGGCAATTACTCCCTTGCTAATGGTGCTACTTTATTAGGTCTGAGACATAAGGAAAGAGTCACATTAGACTTGGTCCTTGTGTTCGAGTGCTTGCTGACCAGTTGGAGTTATTTGGGTTAGGATTCAGCCATGATCTATTTATTATTAGTTAACTGATGCAAGGTTAATAGGGTTTAAAGTTAAGTACCATTTTATTTTTCCTCATGGAAAACGTATTTTGGTTATACTTAATTAGTGGCCAATATGAGGGTAATTACATTTCATATGACATGATGGAGAGGTTTTCGATGCATCCTAAGGTGGGTAGATTTTGTTTTCATAAAGATGGACATTTTTTTATTCAATTTGAGAGTGGGAAATACAATGATAGTGCAAAGTGCTTATTCTGTGAAGATATTTTAGAGGGCTATCAAGTGATCTTAGGAAATAAGAGGTTGGTTGAGAGGAAGACTACATTTAACAAGATATCTAATACTCTTTGGATTTGTGATTGATGAGTATATTATTAGATTTCATTTAGATATGTTGATGTAAAACCACTTATTTTAGATCCGTCAGATTAGAACAAACATGATAATATTACAGGAAGACCAAACAACCTTTCTATCATGTTTAAAGACTTACTGAAAAAAATGGATAAGGTTCAAGATTAGTTTGATCAACTTCTACTTCAAGTTCAGTAGTATAATGCAATGGTGGATGATTCCAAGTGTGAGGTTAGAGTACATGTAGAAAGGATACATAGTATAACTGAAGAGCCAAATGTGAGAGTTCAAGAATGTGAGGCCAAAACTACAAATGAGGATAATAGTGTGGAAGAGACTGAAGTGGTTAGTGATAACCAATTCGATGAGTAAGCTGAGTCTATGGAGAAGTGTATCTTTGTTGCCTCGGGTTGTGATCCACCATCTGATGATGCCCTAGTTCTTGTTTAGACTGAGAATCAGCCCGCTTTAATAGATACACATGTTATTGACTGTATGGTGATATTAAAGATTGTTACTCTAGTCTAGATTCAACATAATGAGTATTATGAGGTATATCCATTTCCGGTTGCCTACTCTAGAATCTTTTTCACATCAAATGTTTGTAAGAGGACTGGTTTGCACCACAATCTGATTGTGGGTGGATTTAGCATTTGGCTATGTGGATTGAGCTTCCTAACGTTATTATTATTTTTTCTTTATAAAACTCAAGGTCTAGTTTTTTCGAACAAGGGGTGTTTGATGAGGACATAGAAGCATAGGTGGGATCCACACATGGGGATAATAGGGTTCATTTGCGAGGATTACGGAAATCTATGAGGAGTACTTCAAGAGAGAAGAGTTTTGCTTCGATTTAGAGCTTTTGTGAGCAACTTGCAATTTTAGAGGCAAGGTGGGGTCCACATATAGCCTTGGTGGGGTCCATGCATGATGAGAAGAAATGAGGAATTCGAGAGCATCTTAAAAAGTGTTTGATTTTGTTTTAGAGATGTCTAATAGAGAGTTTATTAGTTTATTTTATGTTTTTCATTAGTTACTAGAGTAGGACATTGATGAAATTTTAGTTTTTTATGTAAGATAATGTTGTAACTAGCTTCAAAATGGGGTTCTTATAGGGAGAAATATCTTCCACATGATTTGAAAGGGAAAATATATTTATGTTGATGGCTATGATCGAATTAGAGGGGGTCTTGGCTTATAAAACAACCCCCATGGTTTGTACTAAATTTTTAATAAAATTTTGAAGCAAAATTGTTCTCCCCTTCTTCAAATGGCTGAAGGTGTTTCTTCATCAAGTTTTACCTAAACTTAATTATAGGTTGGTGATTTCTTAGGGAGGATTGATGATTTTCCTCAAGGTATTTATCTTATATCTCTTTATTTATTCTTCTACTTCATCTTTTTCTTATATTTTTTGTAAATTTTCTGGTTTTTCTTGTATTCCACAGTCTCAGGCAATCTCCATAAACTTACATCTTCATCTACATATCTTCATAGCCACGAAACTTCACAATCATCACTCGCCATGTGCTCCTACATCATTCGGCCCTCTTACATCTAGTTTTTAGTGCAATTAACTTTCTGTTGTGTAGCTACATGGTGCTCAAGTGTTTGATAAATTGTCTAAGAAAGGTCCTACGGCCTTGTGTTACATCAAAAGGTCCATGATAAAGAGACTCAATGGATAAACCACAAAACATGTCCATTGAGAATGCCCAAAAGACAACTCTGAGGGAAATCATCTCAATAAAATGTTGGAGGTCTCTACTTTTGTTCCAAAAAAGTCTACTATTCCGCTCCTCCCAAATGGTCCAAATTGTAACAAGAAACTGTATCCCCAGAGAAGCTTGCCCTTCTAGCTGAATAAAGTAAAGGTATCAACTCCACATGAAATCCTAAAGACATTCCAAAAGAGTTAAGGAAATAGTACCAAAATTCCTTCTCAAATTGACAATGAATAAATAAATGATTTACCAATTCCCTATTCAAGTAGTACATTAGGTGAGATAGTCCACCCTTTCCGCTGTCGCATAGATTGTCTTGCCATAGCTCTATCATCATCATCATCTCATTTTATTTAACATAGGAGTGGCAACGAGTTGAGCTTTGCCCAGCTCAGTTCGGGCTAGTCACATGAAGGCAAAGCTCAGGCTCAGTTTGCCAGTCAGAAAAAAGAAGAAGCCTAACGGCCCATTAACCCAGTTTTTTTAACATTACTGTTTTTACACACACACACACACAATATATATATATATATAAAGCGAGTGGAGCTTTTAGCAAGCTGAGCTTAGTGAAGATCCGCTTAGGTTCATTTAGCAAACAAGCTCAAATCCAGGCTCAAGCTTGCCTCAGTGAGTTTAAAATGAAGCTCAGGCTCAGTTCATGACGAGTCGAGTTCTGAGCTAGCTTGGCTTATTGCCATCCCCACTTTTAACATCCGTTTAAAGGAAATTAAGGAGAGAGTGAAAGGCAGTTCTTGTCTCTTGGCATCATGATGCATCCCATCACTTGTTGCGAGATCACATTACTGACCAGTGTAATTCTCCTATCAGGGAGAAAAGTTTGTTATCTCGGATTCTTATTTTATTTTCTTCTCTCTCCACAGTATGGGCAGAAGTGTTTTTATGGACACCCAGTCATTAAAACAAGGGGCCTAAGATATTTACCAATTGTCCAGACACTAGGGTGAAACCATTAGGAAACTCATTTTACAGAAATAAAATCGTCTGGAAGTAAGAGATGACTTACCCCTACTTAGAAATTCGCTCACCCAGATCATTTGTGCTAACCGAATTGCGGGCAGAAAGCATTCTCAAGAATGCTTCATCAAAAAAATAAAATAATAATAACCATAAAAGGAGATAGAAGGTCAACTTGTCTAATTCCCTGATAAGGATAATCTTGCCAATTGCAGTGGCATAAACGAGCACTTATATCCATGCAATCCATTTCTTAGAAAATCCAAATCCAAATTTATGCATGCCTTTGTCAATTAAATCTTATTCAAATTTATTATAAGCTTTTTTCCATATCTAATTTTGCACATAATCATCCATATCTATCCCTTTCAAGAGTAGTTAGAGAATTAAAGGATAATCAAAATCTCGCTAGGGATTTGTTTTTTGGAGACAAGTGGACTTTGTAGTGGAAAAATTATTATTTTTGGATAATGGAGTGAGGTGGTTGGGGCTATTGACATGCATATTGACAAACAGAGGAAGTCAAGACAGCTGCTAAAGCTGTCTATATGAAGATGTGCTGTTTTGGCCTTATTGGTTAGATCAGAATATTAAAATTGGTAGTTTTTTAATTGGCATGTTTGAATGAGCAGAACATAAGCAACAATAACTTTCATGCAGCCTTCCGAAGTCCTTATATAGTGAAGGAGATAGTGAACAGCCTTGCAGATCCCATTATCAACTTCTTATTATAAAAGTGATTGCCCATGATTGCTGAGCTTCATCCAATGCTTTTTCATCTTTATCCATTGCTTTTTTCATCCTATTGTGGTGGCCTGTGATTTGTGAATGCTTTGGTGAGATGATAAAAATGACCATATTTTTTATAAGGAGAGAGAGGAGAGTGGAGGTGCTCAAGAAGTTTGATGCCAGGGGATGTTAACATCATTTTTTAGGCCAAAGGTTTTCTGTTGAGTGCAGTGACGGGGTTCCTACTTCCTGCCTTGTCTTCAGATCAACCACCTATTGGGGGATCCTTAGGACTTAGCCCTTGTAGAGTGGAGCTGTAGTTTTCTGTTATGTGCACTGACTGGGTTTTCTGCCTAGTCTTTATACCCACCACCTTATCTGTATATACACACGCATGTAATATATATATTTTTTCTGAATGAATGAAATAATACAATTACCTTAAAAAAAAAAAAACACTTTTGGAGAACATTTAGCCATTTGTAGAACTACTGTGTCCATGTCAGCCCATTGGCCAAGCATTGAATGCACTTTTGACTTACCATCATAGCTCCTGAATTTTCTTAAATAAACAAAGCTTTAAATATGACTTTTTTTGCCACATGGCAGAAGGTTATTGGCAGAGATGGCAACGAGCCAAGCTTTGCCTCACATGAAGGCAAAGCTCAGGCTCAGCTTGGGCTCGTAAAGATAAGCTCGGCTCGCCAGCTAGAAAAAAAAAGAAAAAGGAAAAAGGCTCAACAACCTAATAACCCATTAGCCCAATTTGTCTTGTTTCAACATTACTATTTTCACCATGTATATTGTAACTGGGCTTTTAGCGAGCTCAGGCTCGTTAAAAATTATACAGGCCAATCTGTTAAGTCTTAATCAAAATGATACACCACCCTTTTTAAAGTTGCTTCTATCTAGCATAGCTTTAATGAGATTAATACAAAGCAAATAAACAAATATGAACTTATATAAGAGGAATGGAAGGATTATCCTAAATAAAATAGTGCACCCAACACAATAAGATGGATGCCCTTGTGTTCTTGATGATACACTGCGGCAGTGACATTGTATAAGACTTGACTATACCTTCGCATACCTGTGATACTGAACTAGGAATTGTTCAGGGTACATAAGAAGCAGGACAAAATTGGCTTAGTAAGATAAAGGGTAGGATCAGAAGCAAAATTGCAGGTATATCAGTGTGAAGGTCAATGCACTTGTATATAGCCATTCTCAACTGTATAAGCTTTTAGTATCAACAAAGTCATTCTGAAAAGCCTAAAGGAGCAGAACCACCAAATCTCCCTTGGAACCTCCCCAAAAATAGATGGCACAAAGAACAACTTGTAGGGGCTAAATGAGGGCAATGGCTACTTAATTTTTTTGAAGCAGAGAGTAAGATCTGCCAGTACACTGCAGGTACTCACCAAGGGCAGGCTTTGAAATTAGTCTAGGACATGGAGACCTCAAAGTAGTTGTCGGTTGCTGAAATAAAGAAGTCCTACAATTTATGTGACAACCTAGTTGCATTTGTCCAATTTCTCTTACCAACTCTACGTCCCATAAATCCTTTGGCAGTTCCACAATAGGCAAAGTGAGACTGGAAGGTGGGCCCTTACAGATTGACCATTCAGGCAACAAATGCAACATCAGATTATGCAAGGGACTATTTTTCAACAAATATATTCATGTTTTCAGAGAGAGATTCCAAGTGGGTGGGTGTGTGCATAAAGCCGAACACTTATGGGTCTGTCATACTGAGAATCCAAGTTTATCTTTAAATGCACATGAATGATGAAATATAATAGGACTTTCTAGTTGAATGTTACAATTCTCAAGTATGGTTTATGAAATGCATGCCTTATAGATCACCTTGTAGAATATAGTTGAGCATGCTAGGCCTACAATCTCCATTCAAGCAACTCCTATAAGACCTATCCAACACATGTTCAACTATTCATTTCCCAATCAATAAAGTCGACCTAAAACAAGTATCTAAAATTGTTGCAAGAGACCTTATTGAACTTTGCAGTTCTAAAATATAAGAAACTTAAATAAAGGGAATGCAGTCATCACAAATTTCTATGAGGTTTTGATGCTTATGGACTTCTTTTTAATACATTCAATGCTGAAGTCCTTTGTGACTTATAGTCACTTTATGCCTCCTTTGTTCCTCAAAAAGTCAAAAAAAGGTGAGTGTATCATGATGTAGTTACCAGGTTTTGAGAAAATAGGGCTGAAGTTCCTTAACTAAAACTCAAGGATGCACAGGAATAGGTTCACCCTGAGAATTTATGCCAGGTTATAACTTGAGTTTCTCCTTCCCACCCTATATTATTGCTTTACCAAGCTTCTGGTCAGGTAACGAAGGGCAGTGCGATATGCTCTACAACCAGACATTTAGCCATGATCAGTTTGCATTGCTGTTGAGGGAATCAAAGAGGTTCTCCACTAACTAAAATATGTAAGAAATGCAGATTTTAGTTGTTGTTGTTGTAGGGCACCGCTGCTGGAGGGCCAGCATGCAATGCAAATTGTAAACGGAATTTTATGACTAGGTTCTGAAAGCAGGTGAACTGGATGTGCAGTTTCTCAGTGCAACGAACTATCTTAATCAGATATAGCATGAACATGGAATTAATACAGCGTAGATATTGAATTTATAATGAGGTTAGAAGTATCTGATATGGACATAGCACCCATTTTTAATATCTGGGTAACATATGCAGCAAGTAGTAATGCCAAATGAGAATATTTCAGGCTACAAAGTGAATGCTAGTTCAACTGAAAACAATGCTAATTTTTGTGTGGAAAGTGCAATTAATTGGTTGATGGTAACACAACAGACACAAATAAATATGGACAGAAAAACAAAAACACATATACAAGGAGTAATGTAGTTCACCCACAATAGGGCTACATCCGATGGAAAAGACAATTAAAAAAAAATTCCACTGAACAAAAGATTACAGCGATAACTAGATCACATACACCCTCTCATAAGTCATTTTCCCACTCTTCTTTTCCAAAGCCATACACTCTGAACAAGAGCACACCCTTAACTTTAACAATATGTGCAATTACCAGAACGCAGACACTAGCCTCTCCCAGACCCCAAGTAATGAGTAAACAAACCTTAAAACTGAGACTTCTGAGTCACAGGCACCCCCAAAACCAGTATTTTATTTTATTTTATAACCAATCACTCCATGGTCTTGCAAGCTCAATCTTAAAGAAGCTAGAATTTAGGCATGACTTTAGAATGCAAAGAAAGACTGAGTTTCCAAATTGGAAACCACCGCTATAGGTACTAACCAAAGTGGGCTAGTTGATTCAAGCCACATCAAAAAAAATCTCCACCATGGATTGAAGTCGAGCATAAAAAATGCTTTTTCAATCGTCTTCTCTAAAACACCCCAAAGAGCACACCATCCAAGCCTGCCGAATGTTGATCAAATCCAAGCAGATCTTCAATTTATCTGCATGAATCACTTTACTACTCTCCTCAACAGAGACATCTTCAACAACCTGAAAAGATGTATATATATATTTTGGTCTCGACAACTTAGTAATTCCCAACTCCATCTCCACAAGATCACCAAATCGGAATTAAAAAATGTTCAAAAGAATCTAACTTCAACTTTTACATTGATGAGGACATCAGGTCTAGATGAGCTTTCCAGACCTACTAGAGACGCCGCAGGAGAGCTAGACCATTACTTTGGTTTCAGTAGGGCTGTACATGTTATGCCACAGGCTTGTGACACTTTTAGTCTTGTTTATGATTTATTTTAGTGTGTTTTTATTTTGATGTACATTATTTTATGTCTCTTGTAGGGGGGATGCATTTATGTGAGGGTATTTCTATCCAGGATTGTCTGACAGAGGGTTTTTATGTCTTTTCTTTATATAAAGGGTATATTTGATATATGTATGTGGGCATTAGGGGTATTTTGGTCCACAAAACCCTAGGTTGTAATAAACCTAGCCATGAGAGTCTATAAAAAGCCCCATACGACTTGGTTTTTCACTTATGCAATGTATGATATTTTGAAAATCAGTTTTTGAATTCCTTATTTTTTCTTGGTTTGGCTAGGAGGTGTAAAACCTTGGAAATGGACCTGGTTTGCATCAAGTTTAACAATGGTGGTGGAGGTCAGCTCCTTCCCTTTGGGTTAAAAGGATCCTACTCATCTTCTTCTCACATATTCTAACTTATTTTACAGGCTTACAATTTGCTGAAAAATTATCTATTCCAAGAGATTGGCATCACCACACCCAACACTCCACAGTTTTGATCAAATTAACACTTTTAGGAGGTAATATACACCTGAACGACACACTTGGAAGCAACCAACAACAGAAAACTTCATTCAAATCAAAACCCCTTAAGGGTTTATTCTAAGGAGGTGTGCCCCATATTTTTTGGCAGATTTGGTATTCAGCCAAACCCCTTTGATTCGTTGGTTTTGAACCTAGAGCTTGGGGTTATTCATGCTAGGAGACATCTAGGAGAACAACCACAGAAAAATCAGGTTCCATCTATCTAATTTAGCTCCCTTTTGAATCCCTAGAAAAGTGATACTTGGTAGTTGTTGTGGTATACGACTGTGGACTGTGGACTGTGGGAACAATTTTTTGGGTGTTTTTCTTGAGACCACAGCCCATATTTTAAGCACTAACATAACCCTAACCTCATCCCCTTGAATCCCTAAATAATACCCATGTTTTAGTTTCCCTAACCTCATAAATTGTTACCCTTTAAATTCTTTGCACTTTGTGTTTGTGAAAATTCTATAGTTGCATGCTTGCTGAAATTTATTGTTTGGACAGCCCCTCCACACTCATCAACCCATTGAACATCACCTTTTAGTTATTTAAAGTGCCTAGGTTCAATCCCTCTAGCCTATTCTTTATATTTTTTACCTTATGTTCATTATTTGACACTTTATTGCACACTTTTTATACACTCAGAATTTTGGGTAGCAAGCATACACATTCTATATCTCTAATTTAGTTGGAATCTTAAGCATGTTAATTAGGTACTAATCATGCTCACTACTTTGTATGCCCTAATTCCTTTACTGTCTAAGTAATTTATTGAAGAACTAACTAATTTGTTTGTGTTTGGTGCTAGTAGGAATCTAAGTTATAGTGCTATTTACTTTAGTGATCTTATGCCTAATCTCCTTAGCACACACATTACCTACCTATATGCATGTTGCATGCATCATACATCAGATTGAAAAACCTAGTTGCTTGTCTCTACCCAAACTCTGCTACAACTGTGCTAGGTTAGAATCAGAAAAATACTTAGATAATTTGCATTACTTCAATTCTATTATCCATAAGGAGGGAGATATTGAAGGAGTTACTCAAAAAAATTAGAGCAGGGTGGATGAAGTGGAGAGGTGTTTCTAGAGTGTTGTGTGATAAACAAGTACAACTAAAATTGATGGGAAAGTTTTGTAAGACAGCCATGCCTTATGGAGAGGAAGAATGGGCAACCAACAAACAAGACATACATAGAATTGAGTGTGGATAAATGGAAAGAATAGAAAGGATAAAATAAAAAATGAATCCACTCAAAAGAGCATTAGCACCGGAGGATGGATTGTATTTGCTCCTCTTATGTAATGCTCCTCTCGGCACCCTGTCAGGGGGCCGGCACATCAGCGCCGACAAGTAATATGTGCCCCCCCAAAAAGTGAAAATCACTTGTCGACGCTGATGTGCCCGCCCCCTGACAAGGGGCGGAGAGGAGCGTTAGATAAGAGGAGCGGATACAATCCACCCTCTTAGCACCGATAAGTGATAAGTAGAGGGAAAGTCGACTGAGATGATTTTGTCATGTGAGACAAAGATCAATGATTGCACCAATGAAAATAAATGAGATGGTGTAAGTTGAAGGCGTTAACAAGGCAAGAGGAAGACCAAAATTGACTTGGGTTAAAACATTGAGGAAAAACATTCGTGCTTATGATTTAATGGCAGATATGGCCCTATATAGAGTGAAATGGCGGAACAAGATTTGTGTAGCTGACCCCAAGTAGTTTGGACAAGGTTTTGTTGTTTTGTAGTCATCCCAACTGCTCCACTTGTAACTATGCTCATAGCACAAACAAATTCCCAATTTTTGTTCCCTTTCATTATGACTAGAGCACCCTTCACAACTGTCATGACTCCATCTTCTACCTTCTGTCATGTACTTGCAACTTGGAATCTAAGGTACTCGAAGAAATTAAATTCCTAAATCCAGAACATGCCTGACACATATCAACATCCATATAATATCATCGTGTATCCTAATTTTAGTCCCTATCCCTATTATCTTGCAAAACAAGTTATTCTACATCAAGACATCCCCTCCAAACTGTCAAGTAACTGGGGATCCAGTCCCTGTTAAGACACAAACATTAAGAACAACCCAAAAGAAGTCTACAAGTTCTACGAAAGCAAAGCCCCCATATTGTTAGAAAATGCCTGTTTAAGCGAAGAAAAGGTTATATAATCCACTCATCCTAGGAACACCACTAATAGTCAATTAGTCACAGAAAGAACCATGTCATCACCATCCAAAATATCTTCCACCATGCTTGCTGTGTCAAGGATTTTACCATTAGAGCTAAAAGGTCTTGTTATAAGGATTAGCTGAAGACTTAGAAGATATAAAATGCTAAAAATAAGTAAGAAAGTTGTGAGAGATGCTAAAATTAAGGCATATGGTAACCTTTATCATAAATTAGGTACTAGGGATGGTAAAAATGGTGTATATAAACTTGCTAGAATAAGTGATAGGAAATGTAGAGACTTAGATCATGTTAGATGTATTAAAAGTAAGGATCAAAGAGTCTTAGTGATAGACAAAAATATTGAAGAAAGGTGGAAGAGCTATTTTCAAAAATTATTAAATAATGATCATGTAGGGAATGCCAGTTTATGAATTAGTAGAGTAGAGGAGATTAGAGATCATAAATATCTTTGTCGGATTAAAGTGATGGAAGTTAAAGAAACTTTGAAAAGAATGAAGATAGGAAAGGCAATAGGACCAAACGGTATCCCAATTGAGGTTTGGAAATGTATGGGAGACGATGACTTATTATGGTTAACTAAACTTTTTAACAAGATCATTAAAACTAAAAAAATGCTAGATGAGTGGAGGAAAAATATTGTGGTCTCTATATACAAGAACAGGGGGGATATTCAAAGTTGCACCAATTATCGTGGGATCAAGCTTATGGTCTATACAATGAAACTATGGGAGAGAGTGATTGAACATTGACTAAGACATGAAACTAGAGTGTTTGGAAATCAATTTAGATTTATGCCTTGGAGATCAACAACTAAAGCTATTTTCCTGCTTCGGTGATTGATGGAAAAGTATGGAGAAAATAAGAAAGATCTTCACATGGTCTTTATTAACCTAGAAAAGCCGTATGATAGATAACCAAGAGAGATCATTTGGTGGGTTTTGGATAAAAAGGCGTCCCAAGTAAATATATTGACATAGTTAAGGATATGTATGGTGGAACAATAACTAGTTTTAGGATAACTAGGGGAGAGACAAGTGAGTTTGCAATCATAGTAGGCTTGCACCAAGGGTCAGCATTGAATCCATACCTTTTTGCTTTAGGGATGAATTGACTGGGCGTATACAGGAGAAAGTGCCATGGTGTATGCTACTTGGTAATGATGTTGTGTTGATTAATGAGACTAGAGATGGGGTAAATGCCAAATTAGGATTATGGAGGGATGTTTTAGAATCAAATGGTGTTAGGATAAGTCGGACTAAAACAAAATATATGGAATGCAAGGTTAGCCAAAATAGGAGTAGAAATGAGGGAGTAGTTAGAATTTATAACCAAGAGATATCTCGAAGTTACCATTTTCGTTATCTTGGTTCAATCATGCACAAAGAGGGAGATATTGTAGATGATGTTGCTCATAGAATTAGAGCG